>PITA01021011.1:0-33646 GCA_004023965.1 Spilogale gracilis | reverse complement strand
AGACCCTCCAATTTGTTTCTACCTTTTTGCCGATGTTCTTTGTCTCTCTTGGCGGTCCAGAAGTGGGAAATATCACATTTCAGGCTGGTTTCATGGGTGTTCACGGTGGTCTTGTAGTGGTTTTTTTGTTGGAATTCAGCTCTCTTCAGGGAACTCCCTGAAATGCGGTCACCTGGCCTTCCGCCATCTTGACCCTCCTCCGTGATTGAAGATTTTAATGAAGAGCTTCGAATGGGGTTATCCCCAAGGTGTGGTCCTTCGTCGCTCTGGTTTGGGGACTTGTTGGCAGTAGCGTGGTCAGGTTGTAGCATTCATTTGCCCACTTTCTCCAGTGTTGTTCTTTTTTTTTTTTTTTTTTTTTAGATTTTATTTATCTGACAGAGAGAAACACAGCCAGAGAGGGAACACAAGCAGGGGAAGTGAGAGAGGGAGAAGCAGGCTTCCCGCTGAGCAGGGAGCCCGATGTGGGACTCGATCCCGGGTTTCCGGGATCATGACCTGAGCCGAAGGCAGTCGCTTAACCAACTGAGCCACCCAGGCGCCCCTCCAGTGTTGTTCTGATCACTTTCTGACCGTTGGGACCACAGGCATTTGTCCTGTATCAATATGACAGCCTTTGCTTTGGATGGATCCCCTGCCCCTTCCATCTTGTCTTCTGTGTAGAGGTTGTCATTTTCAGGGGACTGAACTTCTGTAGTAAATGCTTCCGTTAAATACAAGATCTATTGCTACCTGAAAAACTTGTCCATCTGAGGCTTCATAGTCTAGAAATTAAGTATTTTCTTTGTTATTCATTTGGTCTGATGAAACCTCAATTTAGCATTGTCTGAAAAATTGAGAATATCTATAATGTTGCACAGAAGAAGTATCATATAAATCTAAATACTCTTTGGGGGCACCTGGATGGCTCACTGGGTTAAACCTCTGCATTCGGCTCAGGTCATGATCTCGGGGTCCTGGGATTGAGCCCCACATTGGGCTTTCTGCTCAGTGGGGAGCCTGCTTCTCCCTCTCTTGCTGCCTGCTTCTCCCTCTCTTGCTGCCTGCCTCTCTGCGTACTTGTGATCTCTCTCTTCCTCTCTCTCTGTCAAATAAATAAATAAAATCTTTTAAAAAATCTAAATAGTCTTTTTAAAAGATTTTATTTTTAAGTGATCTCTCTATAATGTAGGGCTTGAAATTACAACCCCAAGATCAAGAGTTGCATGCTTTACTGTCTGAGCCAGCCAGGCGCCCCAATACTCTTAGAATTTCTAACTTAGAAATTAAATCTTGACTTTTCATTCATGACAAATCCAGGACACATTCATCATGGCCTCCTCTCCCTTCTCTTCCAAACCAGTTTCATATCCTGATGATCTTACCTCCTAAATAGTTCTGAAATGTCTTTTCAATCCTACCAATAGGTCTTAGTTCAGATTCTTACCAGCTCTCTCTTGGGTTAACAAATAAACTCCTTGTGTGCTGACTTTAGTTCTCACAGCAACCTTGCAAGGCAATGTTAGCCCTGTTTGCTGATAAGGAGGCATTCTCTGGAAGGTTAAGTGATTTGCTCAACTAATGCCAAGCAATAGTAAGTGTCTGAACTGGGGTTTGAATCCAGTTCTACTTGATTCCAAATCCCTTCTTTTTAACCCATACTTACTGCTTTTCCTATATTTCCTATATCATGTCTCCTCTTTTCCTTTTTTTTTGGCTAGAACTTCCTTCTGAATCATTGAGGAAGAGCTGTGGCCTATTTAGTGGACGACACAGTGGGAACATTTTTCTTGGATCTGGGGGAGTATCAGAATCAGGAGAGTCATGATATACCATCTACAAAAATAGGGTAGAACTCACTTTTAACTTCTAGATGTCTGCACCAAGAATCACCTCAAATACTGTATTTTTTTAAAAGTTTTATTTATTTGAGAGAGAGAGAGTGAATTAAAGAGAGAATGAGTAGGGGATAGGGGAGAGGGAGAGAGAGGGAAGCAGTCTCCCTGCCAAGCAGAGAACCCAATGTGGAACTTGATCCCAGGACCCTGGGAATCATGACCTGAGCTGAAGGCAGATGCTTAACTGATTGAGCCACCCAGGCACTCCTCAAATACTGCCTTTTTTTCTTTCTTGGCTTTTCTACATGCCTGGGAAGTCAGTTTGTGAGCAAGAGCTGAGACTGCAGAGCCCAGAGCACTCCTACATGGCTGGAAGGGGGGATTCAGGGGGTATCCAGCTGGTGGGGGGCTGTGAGGCCTGACAGTGGAGCCCCTGCCCATCAGTGGGTATGGATACAACATCCAGAAGGCAAAGGGCACTCACATAGTATTGCTGATTTGGAGAGTGATGAAATCCATATGTGGATTTTGATGGCTCTTATGTGGATTATTCCAGATTCAAGAACATGGTGGGTGGGGTCTAAGACAGACTAGGAGACAGAAAGGAGGTCCTGCAGGAACAGAGACAATGGAATATTGGATGGAAGCTGGTCAATAGAGTTGAACAGATAAGAAAGGCATTAAGATGCCGCAGAGAGGGAATAATGGGACTTGCTTGGTTGGGGGGGTGATGGTGTTGTGAGATGAAACGAATAAAGCATCATTAAAGCATTGGGGAGATCAGAAATGGGAACTTATTTAGGGAGGAAAAGAGCTTAACTCAAAAGAGCATTTTGGATTGGGGGAATTTTGGGGCACAGGTAATTTAAAAAGGATCTAGTTGGAAATATTTGCATTGCAGAGACCACCCCTTCCCTCTCAGAGACACCGCCATTGGGGGAATGTGAATCTTTTACCCATCTATTCAGGACACCTGAAGCTAGAGATGAGCCTTCTGTTCCCAGTGATCACGGGTCCCCAGATGAAACCAGCCTCAGGATAATAAACCAGGTAATTATCTCCATCCTTCCTGTGACAATAATGGTGTCGAGGCAGGCAAAAATTCATCAGAGGCGGCTTCGCAAGTCCCCAGGGTGACTGACGATAAAGGGACTGGTTGTCAGAATCCGCCTCCGCAGCCTTACCCCGGGTGGGTGTGATGACGGCCGAGGGCCACGTGGTGCCCCTGGAGTAAAGCGCTGTGCAGATGAAGACCGAAAGACACTTACATCCCAGCCGGGCACCCCACCAAGTCTGTGTGGATGGTCTGGATCAGTAATTAGAAACACGGTGCAATAAATATTGAAAGAAGCTTCTGTAAACATTCTAGAGAACAATGAAATTAGAAATAATAAGCAGATGGCCTTTTATTCAAAGCAAATCATGCCAGATGGACTCAGTATCTCTTTCTTCTTTCTTTTCCTTCCTTCCTTTTTTTTTTTTTGGATAAAAGTACAAAGTTGGTGGATAAAGGGAAAATGGCACGTTTGATGTCATGTGTTTGAAGATTGTTAAAACATTTGAGTCTTCCAAGAAGTCTGATTTGCAGAATTGGCTCAGAATGCCTGGAATAGAAGCGCATACCTGACAAAAATGTCGGGTAAATGCTGCTAATTGGGCAGTAGAAAGAGCTGGAACACTGGGCTGGCAGGATAGCCTCAGGAGGGGTGTTCCAAGCCACCACATAGCTTTAGAGCCCAAAGGGACCTTCGAGATCATTGGTCCCAACCCTCTCATTTAAGGATAAAACCCAGTCAAAAGGAGACAATGACTTCTTCCCAGCAGGACTAGAACAAGGGTCAGGTGGTGATTAGCTCTGCAGGGTGGGTGAGAGGGCTGCTCCTTCCCTGGCATCCCTCTTATCTAGGGAAGGAAATAAATGTGGTCAAGTATAATTCTTCTTTATTTATTCAAATACAATTATAATACAGTATTATATTAGTTTCTGGTCATGTACCATTCTGAAATAATTGGACTCTGAATGAATAAAGCTTGAGATGTAGATGGTGTCCCCCAAAGAGGGTGGGCCGTCAGACACAGTAGAAATGGTCATTGAGAAACCATCTGGAGGCTTCACTACAGGCCTTGTTCCCGAAGCCCATGCAGTTTTCAAACCACCTGCAAAGGCAGTAACTCATCGTTGCGGTCAAGCAAATAGTTTCCATTTTGTAGGGGAGATAATCGCAGAACTGGAGCAGATTCAAGGACATGCCCATCTAGGGTCGGACCACAAGCATTCAGCACAACTAGGATGAAAGCTGACGTCCTCTGATTGTAGTCATGCGGCTCCCATCCAAATTTGGTCTTTGGTAAAATTCCGATGGAGGCCCAGCCTGCCTTCCTGCCCTGGTCTTCCTCCAGAAGACTCCTCTCTTCCTCTGCTTTCCCAACTCTTGTTCCTGCTCTGAGGTATTCCCCCAATGTCCTGGAATTCCTAACTTCATTGTATTCATGGAACTTCTCCCATTCCTTCCCAGTACCTCATCAAATATTTCTGTCTCTTTCCCCACTCCGACTAAGCTCTGTGCTCAGCCCTAACAGCATAAACTTTGTATAAACTAAATTCCCACCACTGCATTTATAGATCATAGTCTCACCTTCAAGAAATCATTTTACCTCCAATCCTGCTTCCTCAGTTGAAAAATGATAAACAACAATGATGCCTAGCTTGTGACTCATGGAGCATTGTGACTTACAATGAGGACCGTGTGTGAACCCAGCTAGTCAATGACGAAGACAAGTAGACAGTTTGCATTCATTAGGAGGATTTTAGGTTGGGAACTTTCCTCAAGGCACCTCTCAATAGCTCTTCTTTCCCTCCTTTTTTTTTTTTTTTTTTTAAATCTACTAAGGTGATAACTCTAAAAATCACCTTCCTTCCCTTCCCTAGGGTTTACTGTTTTTGTTTTTGCTAAATTTTTGTTTGATTGTTGTCAGCTGCCTCTGCTGAAGACCAGCCTGAGCTGTGAATTCAGGATATTCTCAGGTGTTTTCTGATCCTGTGTGCGTGCTGTGACTTTCTGATTTTCTCCCTTATACATAGTTCCTTTTGAATATCTTAATCTTTGATGTCTGGCTCCAAAAGTTGGAAAAAGAGAAAAATAAAAGGGGAGAGAGAAGGGTGCCAGCCCTTTAAGTCCCCTGGAAGTTACTTCCGCCGGAGGGGAGAGACTTGCAATGTTGGAGGGAGGCACAAAAACAATGGCTGCCCACCATTTTTTCTGCACCTCTGAGATTAGAAGTAGCATTCAGTGATCAGAGCACTGACTCACAATATCTGAGGGACAGGGTCACTTTTGCCCACCCTGGCTCTGCAAGCTGTGTACAAGCTGCTCCAGGAACACTGCACAGCTGCCTGCTGTGGGGACAGCTCTTCCTTTCTTCCACACAGTCATCTGTTGCCCCAGCCCCTACCCGAACACCTCACTCTGCCCATTCAACAGAGAACCTCCTGGCTATCAGAAGCTAGTCTTTTGGTGGTGGGAGGTAGAATGTTAATAAATGATTTTGTTCCTTTCCCACATAAATTTTTCCCTGTCAGGGTATGGAAGAGTTTTTACAACATGAAGCTTTTTTTTTTTTTGAAAGAGGAGTCATTGAAATGTATGGGGCGGGTAGGGAAATGGAAACCTGTTTGCCTTTCTCTTCAAAGCTGAAAAACAGCTCCTTGGTCTTCCCTGGTCCGGGTTTTCTGCTCTGGGTGACCCATGCGGCAATATTGTTAAATAAAACTCAAATGTAATTTTTTTGCCCTTTTCTTTGTTTTTTGTTTTTGTTTTTGTTTTTAATTTTTTTTCATTAAGCTTCCATGTATCCTTTTTAGGAAACACCCCATTTGCCATCTGCTAGGGACTGAATATTTGGTCCTCTCAATATTCCAATGAAATCCTAACCCCCAGTTTGGTGTTAGGAAATGTGGTCTTTGGGGGGTGACTGGGTCATGAGGGTATAGCTCTCATCAATGGCATTCCTGCCCTTAAAAACAGATCCCAGAGAGATCCTTCATTCTTTCTACCACACAAGGACACAGGAAAAAAGACAGCTCTGTCTATGAACCAGAAAGCGGGTCCTTGTTAGATACTCAATCTGTGGTGTCTTGATCTTGCACTTTTCAGCCTCCAGAAGCAGGAGAGATGAACATCTGTTTTATAAGCCAGCCAGTCTATGGTATTGTCTCAGAGCAGCCTCAGTGCACGAAGATACCATCTGGCATTATATTCTTTCCTTTGCTTACCTTTCACAGAGGGGACTCAAAAACCAAAGAAATGCCCTTTCCCCTTCACTTGAACTGGGAGCTGTTGGGAAGAGCAGTGGCTGGGAATTACTAGACATATATTTTTGTTCCATTTGGGTCTTATGGGAGCCTCAGGCAAGTGTCTAACCTTTCTGGCGCAGCTGGTCCTGGGTCAGTGGAATTCAGTGCACTATGACCTCCCCCAGGGTAGGAAATAACAACTTGTTTCTCCTTGTAGTGCTTGACATAATAGGAACAGGTTTAGTTAACATTCGGGATTATACTTTTACGTTTTGCTGAAACACAACTTCATACAGGCACATCCGTCACCAACAAATTTCACTGCATCGAGTGACCCATAAAATCTTACAGTATTTAACCAATTATTATAAGAACTCTGCAATGAAAATACTGTTATCAACACTATTTTGCAGTAAGGAAACTGAGGCACACTGAAACTAATGTAATATTGTGTATGTCAACTCTACTTCAATAAGAAAATTCCCTCAGGGGCGCCTGGGTGGCTCAGTTGGTTGAGCGACTGCCTTTGGCTTGGGTCATGATCCCGGAGACTCAGGATCGAGTCCCACATCGGGATCCCTGCTCGGCGGGAAGCCTGCTTCCCCCTCTCTCACTCCCCTTGCTTGTGTTCCACACAGTGTTACATTAGTTTCAGGTATAAATACAGTGATTCAACAATTCTCAACATTGCTCAGTGCTCATCACAGTAAGTGTGCTCCTTAATCTCCATCATCCATTTACCCCATCCACCTAACACCTTCCCCTCTGGGGACCATCAGTTTGTTTTCTAGAGTTAAGAGTCTGTTTTTTAGGTTTGTTTCTCTCTCTCATTTTTCTTCGTATGCTCGTTTGTTTTGTGTCTCAAATTCTACATATGAATGAAACCATATGGTATTTGTCTTTCTCTGACTGGCTTATTTCACTTAGTATTATATTCTGTACCTCCATTCATGTCATTGCAAATGGTAAGATTCCATTCTTTTTTAAAAAATTCCATTTATTTTTATTTAAATTCAATTAACATATAATGTATTATTGGTTTCAGAGGTAGAGGTCAGTGCTTCATCAGTCTTACATAACACCCAGTGCTCATTACATCACGTGCCCTCCTTAATGCCCATCACCCAGTTACCCCATCCCCTACCCCCTCCCCTCCAGCAACCCTCAGTTTATTTCCTATAATTAAAAGTCTCATGGTTTGTCTCCCTCTCTGATTTTACCTTGTTTTATTTTTCTTTTCCTTCCCCTATGATCCTCTGTTCTGTTTCTTAAATTCCACAAATGAGTGAGATCATATGACAATTGTCTTTCTCTGAATGACTTATTTCACTTAGCATAATACCCTCTAGTTCCATTGAAGTTGTTGCAAATGGCAATATTCATTTTTTTGATGGCTAAGTAGTATTTCATTGTGTGTGTATATCCCCATCTTCTTTATCCATTCATCTGTCAGTGGACATCTGGACTCTTTCCATGGTTTGGCTGTTGTGGACATTGCTGCTATAAACATTGGGGTGCAGTGCCCTTTAGGATCACTACATTTGTGCCATTGGGGTAAATACCCAGTAGTGCAGTTGCTGCGTTGTAAGATGGCTCTATTTTCAATCTTTTGAAGAACGTCCATACTGTTTTCCAGAGTAGCTGCACTAGCTGGCATTCCCACCAGTAGTGTAGGAGGGTTCCCCTTTCTCCACATCCTTGCCAATACTTGCTCTTGTTGTGTTGTTGATTTTAGCCATTCTGAGAGTTGGGAGGTTGTATCTCATTGTAGTTTTGATTTGCATATTCCTGATGATGAGCGATAATGACCGTCTTCTCATGTATCTCTTGGTCATTTGGATTTCTTCTTTGGAGATTTCTGTTCATTTTTTAATTGGATTATTTGTGTTCATTTTTTAATTGGATTATTTGTGTTTTGGGTGTTGAGTTATATTGGTAATTGTTTTTTAAGTTTCATTCCGGTATAGTTAATGTACAGTGTTATATTAGTTTCAGGTAGACAACATAGTGATTCAACAATTACATACAATACCCAGTGCTCATAGAGTTATATCAGTTCTTTATTATTATTATTATTATTATTTTTTGGCTACTAGCTCTTTATCAGATATGTCATTTGCAAATATCGTCTCCCATTCTGTAGGCTGCCTTTAGTTTTGTTGTTTACTTCACTGTGCAGAAGCTTTTTATTTTTCTTTTAAAGATTTATTTATTTATTTGACAGAAAGAGAGTGGTGGGGAAGGGCAGAGGGAGTGGGAGAGAGAATCTCAAGCTGAGTCCACACTGAGCATGGAGCCCGACTGGAGGCTTGATCACACAACCTTGAGATCACAAATGAGCTGAAACCAAGAGTCTGAAAGTCAGTCAACTATGCCATCCAGTTGCCCCTGTGCAAAAGCTTTTTATTTTGGTGTAGTCCCAATAGCTTAATTTTGCTTTTGTTTCCCTTGCCTCAGGAAACATATCTAGAAAAATGTTGCTACAACTGATAACAGAGACATTTCTGCTTATGCTCTCTTCAAGTAATTCTATGGTTTCATGTCCACATTTAGGTCTTTAATCCATTTGGAATTCATTTTTGTGTATGGTGTAAAAAAGTGCAGTTTCATTCTTGTGCATGCAGCTGTCCAGTTTCCCCAGGATCATTTGTTGAAGAGACTGCTTTTTTCCCCAGTATGTAATCTTGCCTTCTTTATCATAGATTAATTGACCATATAATTGTGGGTTTATTTCTGGGCTGTCTATTCTGTTCTATTGATCTATGTGTCTATTTTTATGCCAGTACCATACTGTTTTGATTACTACAGCTTTGTAATATAACTTGAAATCGAAATTGTGATACCTCTCATTTTTCTTTTCTTTTTCAAGATGGCTATTCAGGGTCCTTTGTGGTTTCATAAAAATCTTAGGATTGTTTGTTCCAGTTCTTTGAAAAATGCCATTGATATTTTGAAAAAGAATCCATTAAATCTGCAGATTGTTTTTGGGTAGTATAGACATTTTAACAATATTTGTTTTTCTAATACATGTATATGGAATGTCTTTGAATTTCTTTGTGTCTTCTTCAGTTTCTTTCATCAGTGTTTTATAGAGTACAAGTCTTTTACCTCTATGGTTAAGTTTATTCCTAGGTGTTTTATTATTTTTGGTATAATTATAAATGAGATTGTTTTCTTAATTTCTGTTTCTGCTGCTTCATTATTAGTATATAGAAATGCAAGCAATTTCTGTGCATTGATTTTGTATCCTGTGACTTTATTGAATTCATTTACCCATTAGTAGTTTTTTGGTGGAGTCTTTAGGTCTTTAGAGTTTTCCGTACAGAGTATCATGTCATCTGCAAATAGTGAGTTTTACTTCTTCCTTACCAATTTGGGTGACTTTTATTTTTGTTGTTGTTGTCTGATTATTGTGGCTAGGACTCCCAGTACTATGTTGAGTAAAAGTGGTGAGAGTAGAGATCCCTCTCTTTTTCCTGACCTTCAGGGAAAAAGCCAGTTTTTCCCCATTGAAGATGATGTTTGTTGTGAGTCTTCCCTAAAAGGCCTTTACTATGTTGAGGTGTGTTCCCTCTAAAACTACTTTGTTGAGGGTGTTTATCATGACTGCATATTGTACTTTGTCAAATGCTTTTTCTGCATCTATTGAAATGATCATATGGATTTTGTCCTTTCTCTTATTGAGTGATGTATTATATTGATTGATTTGTGAATATTGAACCACTCTTGCATCACAGGAATAAATCCTCCTCGATTATGGTGACTGATTTTTTTAGTGTATTGTTGGATTTGGCTTGCTAATAATTTGTTGAGGATTTTTGCACCTATTAGAGATATTGGCCCATAGTTCTCTTTTTTAGTGGTGTCTTTATCTAGTTTTGGTATCAGGGTAATGCTGGCCTCATAGGATGAATTTAGAAGTTTTTCTTCCTCTCCTATTTTTTGGAAAAATTTGAGTAGAATAGATACTAACTTTTCCTTAAATGTTTGGTAGGATTCCTCTGTGAAGTTGGCTGGTCCTGAACTTTTGTTTGGTGGGAGTTTTTCAATTTCCTTGCTGGTAATCAGTCTGTTCAAATTTTCTATCCTTGCTTTGGTTTTGGTAGGTTATGTTTCTAGGAAGCTATCCACTTTTTCTAGGTTGTCCAGTTTGTTGGCATATAATTTTTCATAATAGTCTCTTAAAATTGTTTGTGTTTTTGTGGTGTTGGTTGTGATTTTTCCTCTCTCATTTATGATTTTATGTATTTGGGTCCTTTCTTTTTACCTTTTCTCTTTCTTTCTTTCTTTTTTTTTTTTTGATGAGTCTAGCTAGAGGTTTATCAGTTTTATAGATTTTTTTTTCAAAGAACAAGCTCCTGATTTCATTGGTCTGTTCTATTGATTTTTTAGTTTCTATATTATTTTATTCCTGTTTTAGTCTTTATTATTTCCTTCCTTCTGCTGATTTGGGGTTTGTGCTTTTTCTGACTTCTTTAGGGCTATGGTTAGGTTGTTGAGCTTTGTCTTGCATCTTGAGTAAGGCCTGTATTGCTATATACTTGGCTCTTAGGACCACTTTTCTGTATCCCAGAGGTTTCAGACCCTTGTGTTTTCATTTTCATTTGTCTCCATGTAATCATGATTTCTTCTTTGATTTCTTGGTTGACCCATTCATTGTTGAATAGTACGTTCTTTAACCACCATGTATTCGTGCTCTTTCTTTGTTTTTTCTTGTGGTTGATTTATAGTTTCATAGCATTGTGGTCAGAAAAGATGCATGGTATGACTTTGATGTTTTTGTATTTATTGAGACTTGTTTTGTGGCCTAATATGTGATCTATTCTAAAGAAAGTTCCATGAGCACTTGAAAAGAATATGTGTTCTCCTGTTTCAGAATGAAATGTTCTGAATATATCTCTCAAATCCATCTGGTCCAGTGTGTCATTCAAAGCCACTCTTTCTTTGTTGATTTTCTGTTTGCATGATTTGTCCACTGATGTAAGTGGGATGTGAATGTCCCCTACTATTATTGTGTTACTACTGATTAGTTCCTTTATGTTTGTTGTTAAGTGTTTTATGTATTTGGGTGCTCCCATGTTGGGTGCATAAATATTTACAATTGTTAGATCTTCTTGTTGGATTGTTCCTTTTATATTATTATATATTGTCTTTTCTTGTCTCTTATCACAGTCTTTGTTTTAAAGTCTATTTTTTCTGATATCAAATATTGCTACTCTGGTTTTCCTTTGACTACCATTTGCATGATAAATATTTCCCCATCCCTTCACTTTCAATTTGTGGGTGACTTTAGGTCTGAAATAAGTGTCCTGGAGGCAGCATATGGATGGGCCTTGTTTTTTTTTAATTACTTTTTTTTTCTTGGCATTAGGAAAAAATAATATTTGGAATTTACTTTTTATTTAAATTCAGTTTATTAACATATAGTGTGTTATTAGTTTCAGAGGCAGAGGTCAGTGATTCATCAGTCTTTTTTTTTTTTTAAAGATTTTATTCATTTGACAGAGAGAAACACAGCCAGAGAGGGAACACAAGCAGGGGGAGTGAGAGAGGGAGAAGCAGGCTTTCCGCCGAGCAGGGAGCCCAATGCAGGACTTGATCCCGGGTCTCCGGGATCATGACCCGAGCCGAAGGCAGTCGCCTAACCAACTGAGCCACCCAGGTGACTGCCTTCATCAGTCTTGTATAACACCCAGTGCTCATTACATCACATGCTCTCATCTAGTTACCCCCTTCCCTCCAGCAACCCTCAGTTTGTTTCCTATGATTAAGAGTCTCTTGTGGTTTGTCTCCCACTCTGATTGCACCTTGTTTTATTTTTTCCTTTTTTCCTCTGTGTATGGTTTCTTAAATTCCACATATGAGTGAGATTATATGATAATTGCTTTCTGTGATTGACTTATTACACTTAGCATAACACCCTCTAGTTCCACCCATGTTGTTGCATATGGTAAGATTTCATTTTTTTGGTGGCTAAGTAGTATTCCATTGTGTGTATAAATATACCACATCTTTATCCATTCATCAGTCAATGGACATTTGGGCTCTTTCCATAGTTTGACTATTGTGTATATTGCTGCTATAAACTTTGGGGTACAGGTGTCCCTTCAGATCACTATGATTGTGTCTTTGGTGTAAATACCTACTAGTGCGATTGCTGGGTCATAGAATGGCTCTATTTTCAATCTTTTGAAGAACCTCCATACTGTTTTCCAGAGTGGCTGCACCAGCTTGCATTCCCACCAACAGTGTAGGAGGGTTCCTCTTTCTCCACATCTTCGCCAACATCTGTCGTTTCCTGACTTGTCAATTTGAGCCATTCTGACTGGTGTGAAATGGTTTCTCATTGTAGTTTTGATTTGTATTTCCCTGATGCTGAGTGATGATGAACATTTTTTCATGTGTCTGTTGGCCATTTGGATGTCTTCTTTGGAGAAATGTCTGTTCATGTGTTCTGCTCATTTCTTGATTGGATTATTTGTTCTTTGGGTGTTAAGTTTGGTAAGTTCTTTATAGATTTTGGATTACACCCCTTTATCTGATAAGACATTTGCAAATATCTTCTCCCATTCGGTTGGTTATCTTTTGGATTTGTCAACTGTTTCCTTTGCAGGGCAAAAGTTTTCTATTTTGATGGAATCCTAATAATTCATTTTTGCCTTTGTTTCCCTTGCCTTTGGAGATGTGCATAGCAAGAAGTTTCTTGGCTGAGGTCACAAGAGGTTGCTACCTATGTTCTCCTCTAGGATTTTGATGGATTCCTGTCTCACATTTAGGTCTTCCATCCATTTTGAATTTACTTTTGTGTATGGTGTGAAAGAGTGGTCCAGTTTCATTCTTCTGCATGTTTCTGTCTAGTTTTCCCAACACCATTTGTTGAAGAGACTGTTTTTTTTTCCGTTGGAAATTCTTTCCTGCTTTGTCAAAGATTAACTGACCATAGAGTTGAGGGTCCATCTCTGGGTTCTCTATTTTGTTCCATTGATCAATGTGTCTGCTTTTTTGTGCCAGTACATGCTGTCTTGATTATGGTTTTGTAATAGAGCTTGAGGGCCTTGTTTTTTTCCCCCTCTGTCAGCTTGTCTTTTGATTGGAACACTTAGTCCATTTACATTCAAAGTAATTATTGATAAATATGTATTTATTGCCATTTTGTTACATGTTTTGTGGTTGTTTCTATAGTTTTTCTCTGGCCTTCTCTTGCTCTCTTTCATGGTTTGCCGATTTTCTTTAGTGATATACTTGGATTTGTCTCTCTTTATTCTTTGCATATGTATTATTATTTTTTCATTAATGGCTACCATTAGGTTTGTATATAACATCTCTGCATATAGTAGTCTGTATTGAGTTGAGGGGCACTTAAGTTTGAACCCATTCTTTAAGAAGCGACAGATTCTTAAAAGGAAGCTCAACAGATATTGATTGGCAAGGGGGAACATCTTGTTCTTGAGATGTTCTTCTCTAGTACCATCCTTCCAGGACCTCTCTGTCCCCTAGTACTTGACCCATTTACCTTGGCTGGTGGGCTGTTTCAGGGTTTGCCCCACTCCTGGATTCAGATGCTCTATTTCTCCCACTCAACTAGAGACTTCTGTGAAGTCAGCACCATTACTGAGCCCCTTAAATACATGTTGTCTTGGCCGCAAGTATACTCTGTAAACATTTATGCCTTTTCTGTTTCTTCTAGGAACTTACAATCTAGTGGAGGAGATGAAGCAAGCAGTTTCTAGGAGGATGTGGTTACAGGGTGTTGAGCAAGCACATGGTGATGTCACGTAACTCAGCTTTGGGGAGCCAGGGAGCTCGGGCTACAGGAAGTGATGTCTATGCGGAGACAGTGGATGAGTTGGTTAGCATGGCGTGGGGCAGAAGGAACCACCTAAACAAAGCCCTGGAGACCACAGAGAATGTTTTAGATTTAGAGACAAGAGTTTTCTTTTGATCCTGAGCTGAAATATTCCAGGGAAAAAAATCCACCCCTCCTTCCATCACCATACCTCAGTTTCATTCAAGAAGGCCACTGTATTCACCTTCTGGCTCTAAGATTAGACGCTCCATCCCCTTCCCCTGCAGTGCCCACACCAGCGGTGCTTCCAGGCCTCTCAGATACTGACTCCTAATGAGATCGGTTAGTTCTTTAGTAACTGATGGGCTCTATGCCACACCTGCTTCATACAGAATTTAGCCTCAAAACAGTAATACCACCTGCGGGAGCTGTCAGTGTATTTATCTGGCATGTATTTTTACTCAGTGACAACTGAATGCTCAGAGGTAGGCTATGATACTCAGCTTACATGTTTGTGTGTGTAGAAAAACACATAAAGAACATCCCAGGTGGCTTTTCCTCACTTAATTATCATGTTGCCTTTTAACCTTCACATGACTAATAGTAAGCAAATCCTCATATATATTTTTTCTCTTAAATCTTTCAGTGCAATCCCCAGCTGAAGTTTTTTTTTTTACTTCTTTGATAGGTTTGATTAATGTCTTTAGAAAAAGGAAAAATTAATTTTTCTCACCCCATAATTAGCATTACTGCAAAGGGAGACAGAAGCTGGAACCCATGAAAGCAAGCTTGGGACAATGGCTTTAGCTAATGTGTGACCCCCACACCCATTAATTAGGGCAGCCTCATTTGTGTTGAGTCTTCAAGTCTGTCCTAGTACTATCTTTGCAGCTAAAGATAAAATTTCTTCTATTTTCTCCTATGCTAGGAAAGGTCTCTCTCTAAATGTCCTGTCTATTGTCCCCAAAGCAAAAAGATTCCTCACAGTGTGAAATATTGCATGCACAACTTTTTCTACTTTTATTTTTCTTTCTTCTCCCCCCAGGTTTTGTAAAGTAACTCTGAAACCAACTTCTGCAATGAAGTGAATCTGCCCAAGGGATACTTTTTACCCTGCAAAAATATGAACTCCCCTAAGAACCAAAGAGCTTCTTTTTGCAGAGCTATCTTATTGTTATTTGGGACTGATGGACTGTCCGTCTTTTCCACCAGAAACAGAAATGCTAATCGGGCCGTCAGCATGTTGGGACTGGGGACTCACACTTTTGCGCTTGGCTTAGGCCCATGAGGACAATGGTTTTGCTGAATCTTGTTTTCGTAGGTCCTTCTGGAAATGTGGCCAGTAAGAAGTTTTGGCAATCGAGAGAATGTTGCTTTAACTGAGCTCATTGTAATACATTTTTCACTAGATTACATTAGCATATAAAACTTGGATTGTTGATTTCTTCTTTACTTGTGGTTTCTGGGCAAAAGTTCCGTTTACAGAAGCAAAGAGAACACACACACAAGTGAATGGAGAATCAGGTCCTTCTTTATTTTCTTTATTTTAGAGATGGGTGACGTGGTCCAGGAAAGGAGTGTGACTTGGTACTCTGATTTTTTTTCCACCGAACACCTGCATCAGGCTGCACTCGAGCCTCCCATGGTACAGGCTTTTCACTTTGAATCCAAAATAGAGAGGGAGGAACAGGCTGGAAACCATTTAACGGGCACCAGAGTACTCTCCCTTTGTTAAGCACTGTT
The DNA here is from genome assembly GCA_004023965.1 of Spilogale gracilis. Taxonomy (NCBI): domain Eukaryota; kingdom Metazoa; phylum Chordata; class Mammalia; order Carnivora; family Mephitidae; genus Spilogale; species Spilogale gracilis. Next base: position 18,006 of record PITA01021011.1, on the reverse strand, counting down.
GATGTGTCAGACAGGATACGATGCTCTACTACAATCCCTCCTCTGGTAGATCCTGTCCTCATTTTGCCAAGGAAACCAAGGCTTGTTGAGTTGAGGGATTTGTTCCAGATCACCTCAGAACAAATGCAAGATTCGTGGCTATTCACTTTGGAAAACGGTCTGCCCGTTCCTGCAAAGGTTAAACATAGAGTTACCAAATGACCCAGGAATTTGACTCCTAAGTATAGACCCAAGAGAAATGGAAACATATGTCCATACAGATACTTGTACACTGATGTTCATGGAAGCTCTATTCATCATAGCCAAAAAGTGGAAGCAACTCCAAAATCCACCAATTAATGAAGGGATAAACAAGGTGGAGTCTACCCACACTGTAGAATATTATCTGTGGTGAAAAGAAACAAAGTATTGATCCATGTAAGCCTGGGTGAACCTTGAATAATTGTGCTAAGTAAAATAAGTCAGTTATTAGGGACCACATTTTGCATGAGCCCATTTACACGAAATGTGCAGAATATAGAGAACATAGATTAATGGTTGTCAGGGACTCGTGGAGGGAGAGTGTGGGAGAAACAGAGAGTGACTGCTGATGATTACAGAGCTTCATTTTGGGTGAGGGCAAGTCCCCCAGATTCTAAGTTTCGTTCTAAATTGATTCTAAAAAAGGACTGGTCTGGAAGTTGATTGAGATGATGGTTGTACCATCCTCTGAATATACTAAAAACCACTAAATTGTATACTTTAAAATGGGTGCATGGTATGGTGTGTGAATTATGTCTCAACGAAGTTATAAGAAAATTAGTGGCTACTGCCCAGTGCTCTCATGGAGAAGCAATGCCTTTCAGACTGGGGGGGGTGACCCCAGATGCTCCTGATGATAGAAGCCCACGTAGCAGATAATAGCAGCCACATCCAGCTTTCAAGTACTTACTGAATGCCTGGCACTGTGCTAAGCACTTTCTATGCATCATCTAATTTAATCATCACGGAACTCCAGGAGCACAGTGTCACTCTTACTCTCGTTTTCGAGAAGAGGACACCGAGGCTTAAAGAGGCTTAGTAATTTCTCAAGGTCATGTGTCTCCTAATTACTGCAGCTGCCTCCAAATGAACAAAAACCTTGGGAACCACTGTTTTGGTGTTTTATTTATTTATTTATTTATTCATTCATTCATTCATTCATTTATTTATTTATTTATTTATTTATTTATCAAAGTCCCAGCTTTGTATGGTAATGGCTAAGACACTTGGATCTGTGGGTAGATGGCCTGGACTTGAATCAGAATTCTGTCTCCTGGGTCTTACATAAATGTGAGTGAGTGGCTTAAACTCTATACTCCACAGAGAAAGTGTGAAACTCAGGGAGCTGAAGATGAGAACATGTGAGAAGTGCGTAGGGCAGTGCCTGGCACATTGTGAGTGCACAGTACATGCGAACTGTTATTATAAGCATTTTCCTGTGGGGCTGGAGGGGTGGGCGTACAGCAAAAAATAAGTCACAGCTCGTGGTTGAGCCACTGTCTGGTGGAGAAGACAGATGGGGACATACTGAAATGGGAAACAATGGTGGAAGCAGGCAGGAGGCAGAAGCCGCATCTCGGAGGCAGAGGGACTCGTGATTAATGAAGGCCGTTCATGCTTGTAGTCCTAGATCTTTGGTCTTTTACGTGCAGGTAGGACTGTGTTCATAGCAGCAGGATTTCCTTTCCTTTCCCTTGGGTTTCACGCATACACAAGAATTATGAAATCTGGTTGGGAGTTTCATGATTGTGTTTTTCCTGACAGCTTGGTCCAATTTTTACACTTGAAAGGACAGGGCAGAGAGAGTGGACACAGTCTTTAATTTGGGCTTCTTGAATATTTAAACGTGGGTTAGATCCTGAGGCTAATATAATAGAAACTTGATCAGGAGATGAAGTCGAGAAAGGAGAGTGGGAGGTGTGTTCATCCTCTCTGCGGGGTGCAGGGGTTCCCCATATTCTAATTACACAGAATGTCAGAAATATGTTGGATATTAGCTCTTTATTGGTGAGCATGAACTGGGAGATTTGTAAGTGGATGTGTCTATGTTGATGTGTCATGTATGAAAGTTGAGAGAGAGAAGGATTTCAAAACAGAAGGGCAGGCTTCTGAATCCACAGGGGAGGAGGAGAGGATAGCCAGCAGACTCTGATGTGAACCACCCCCCATCCCCTACTTTGGTTCCCAGCCACGCATCTCTCTGGTGTGTGGCAGGTATTCACCAAATATTTGCTCACTCTGGGTAAATAGATGCTTTATATTCTCGTTCATATGTAGAGGATGACCTCTATGACTGGCGGATTCTGGATTTGTTTACCCTCTGAGAATTTACTCAGGAAAACAAGGAATGAGTGGGACCACCTATGTCAGAAGTTCCCTTAGAGCAGTTACCTATCCTTGTGAAGAATGACCCAGAGGGGGGCGCCTGGGTGGCTCAGTTGGTTAAGTGGCTGCCTTCGGCTCAGATCACTATCCCGGAGACCTGGGTTCAAGTCCCACATCGGGCTCCTTGCTCGGCGGGAAGCCTGCTTCTCCCTCTCTCACTCCCCCTGCTTGTGTTCTCTCTCTGGCTGTGTTTCTCTCTGTCAAATAAATAAAAATCTTAAAAAAACAAAAACAAAAACGAATGACCCAGAGGACCTGGGTGGGGCTGGGAGAGGGGAGCATCTGGTAGCCTACCTGACTGTGGCTTAGAATCACTTGGGGAGCTTTTGAAAACACACTGTTGCCAGGCTGGATCTCACTCCAAACCAACCAATCAAATCAAAGTCGCTGGGGGCGGGCCTGAGTGTTGGTGCTTTTCTTTTCAAGGACTGCCCAGGCAATTCTAATGGGATCCAGGGCTGCAAAGTGCTGGACAAAGGCATCTGTAGATGGGAGGGTGGGTGGCATCTGGCAGGAGTCTTGGTCTGCAGTTGGCCGGAGGTAATAAACTGCAACCTCACCTGCATGAGGGGAGGTGTGGGTCATCACGTAGGCTTCCAGGATTCTTTTTAAGAGAACTCTCGGAGCTTGGATCGAAGACAGCCCAGAACAGGGATGGGGAAGGGGCTGGAAAGATGGCTGCAGAGGAAGGAGATAAGCTTTAGTAACTGGAGCAGGCACTGAATATTCAACTACTTCATTGCTATAATTTTGAGATTTCCCATAGCCCGAGACTAGGTACCCGGTGGGGATGGGTAGGGGGTGGGGCTGGGGGAGATGTAAGGAAGGGGAAGGGCGCTGAGGTATCCTGCAGCCCCACACCTGGTCTTATGGAAGGTGCTGGGCTGGGTTAGCAGAAGGCTCCAGGGCCTCTTGCAAATCTGCCCAAATTCCCCTGAGATCTGGCTCCCCTCAGCAGCTGTACCGTACCCTGGGACTCTCACTGTCAAGCCCATTAAGATGATCAGGGAGTCACTGGAGAGTTGTGAGAGCCTCTGAAGAGTTTGTGGAGTGTGACTGTGACCATGGGAGCGTATTTCATCTTACCCTGAACCAAACTGCTGAGGGATGAGTCACTTGTATTTTCAATAGGACAAAGGGAGTGGTCAGTCCCATAGCTCTGAGCATTCTTCTAATTAGTAAACAGCATCTTGGAAAAGCTACCTGAAGTTTCTACAGGTGGCCTGTCTCCTTCAGGACATAGACCCTCCCTCAGAGTAGGATATTTCAGGGTCCCTTACTAAGTTTGAGGAGACCAGGGAAGACATGGGCTCAGGTAAGGAAAATTTTTGTTCTTTTCAAAGAGAGAATTAGATTGTCAACATAAACCCTTCTCTAAATTTGAGAATTTAAATTTGAGGGGCTCCTGAGTGGCTCAGTCCATTAAGCATCTGTCTTCAGCTCAGGTCATGGTCCTAGGGTTCTGGGATCGAGCCCCACATTGGTCTCCCTGCTCAGTGGAGAGCCTACTTCTCCCTTTCCCCTCTCCCTCTTCCTACTGCTCTGCCTCCTGTGCTCACTCCCTATCTCTCTGCCAAATAAATAAAAATCTTTAAAAAAACATGCATTTGAGCTCACACTCTGTGCTTCCTGCTGCCTGCCTCCTCCTCTGGAATTCTTCTGCAGCCCTCCCCATCTCCATCTCCACCCCATTCCCTTTCCCTCTCTCCTGCTCCTCCCGAGGATTATTCCATCTCAACGTACGCACTTGATAGAATCTCGCACACAGGCGCATTTATTATTGACCAGCTTCTTTATCTTGGATAATATGTCACAAGTAGTCAAGACAGTAGCTCTAGAAGGTACTTTCACAGATTTAAGATGAAGAAACAGTATCCATACAGTCCCGGAGTTGAGGAGTCTGATAGCCAGCCCATGCGAGGAGAAAAAAAAGAAAAAAAAAAGCGTAAGACTATTGGGTAGTGGAATTTTACTCACTGGAGCCGGCTTGGACTTTAGATATGAAACGTTTGATTTATAGTTTCTATTTCACTCTGATAGAAAACTCTCCTTACCCTTATTGGAAGGTCGAATGTGTTGGGTTCTTTAGCTAAGGTAGCTGTTAAAATTTATTTCACATTCAAGGAAAGGGGCACTTGTTATTCACCATGTTCCCATTTTAATTATGATTTTCCTGGCATCATTTTTAACAAGAATAACCTAAGGCCTGCAAGGAGTGGTTTCCCCTAATCAGTTCCTAAAGCCACCCTCCCCCTCGCCAACTAGAGGCTGAGGCTCTAGTGCCACAGACGAAATGAAATGGGGAATTGAGCAATTACCTGGTGAATCTGAACACTGTAGAGTCAGCAGTCAATTAGAATAGTTCAATTACAAAAATCCTTTTTTCTCCCTTCTTCTTTTGCTCTGTAGAATTATCACCTTAACTCTTGCTGCTCCTTCTGCCCGTGTGGAGGCTCCTTCTCATCCTTCTGCTCTGCTGACCCCCGAGCACTCGGCTGCAGCTCCTCTGCCCACTTAGCTCCCTCTCTCCACTGCTTTCCGGAAAAGTCCTCAATACATACTCCCCCTGAGAGAGTGGGCTCAGAATTGAGCACCCCCTTGTGTCAGGCTGACGCCTGAACAGTCCCCTCATTTCCCAGGGGGAGCCCACATCCCCACTGGTCTCCCAGACTGTGGGCCTGGGCTTGTAGAACACCCCTCATTCTGAAGATGGTCTTTGCACACCTGTGGGGTCCTCGGACTCTTTGTTCCTATGGGGGTGCTGCTGATTCTTGCCAGCTTCCCTCAGCAGGGCCCGGGGCTTCACTGTAGCCCCTTGGGACCAGGGCGTGGGCTCCCAGGCACAGACCTCACAGGCCTTTTCTGTGTGTCTGCGTCCCCTGCCAGTTTGGGGCCTCCAAGGATTTCTTCTTCACCGCAGTGTCAAGCACCTGTCTACCTCATGATTGGTGAAGGGCCGTCTCCTGTGAGGCGGATCCCCAAAGCTGGGTGTCGGCCACGTCTTCTTCACAGCGGCCTGGATAGAGGCTGGAAATATTTCTCCTCTTGTGTGTCTTGTCTATTTATTTAGATATTTATTCATGTATTCATTCACTTAATACATGTTTGCTGAGCACCTCGTATGTGTCAGGCCCCAGTTAGCTGCGGAGGACTCACAGTTCAATAATACATTCTTCTTTTTCTTCCCCCATTTTATCACTCTTACCTTTTTTTTTTTAAATTGAGGTAGAATTAACATGCAGTGTCATATTTGCTTCAGGTATACAAAATAGTGATTCTGCAATTCCATGTGTCACCCAGCGCTCATGATGACAGGTGAACTCCGTAATCCCCATCACCTGTTTCACCCACCTCCCACCACCTGTCCTCTGGTGACCATCCGTCTGTTCTCTGTAGTTAAGAGTCTGGTTTTTGTTTGTCCCTTTTTTCTTTGTTTGCTCTTTTTTTTTTTTCTTAAATTCCACATATGTATGGGATGTGTGAAATCATATGGTATTTGCCTTTCTCTGACTGCCTTGTTTCATTTAGTATTGTACCCTCTAGGTCCATTCACATTGTTGTAAATGGCGAGATCTCATTCTTTTTTTACAGTAGAGTAATATTCCATCGCATAGCTACACGACTTCTTCGTTATCCATTCATCTGTCAGTGGATACTTGAGTTGCTTCCATACTTTGGCTATTATAAATAATGCTGCAATAAATATAGGGATTCAGACATACTAGCAAATTAATGTTTTCATTTTTGGGGTAGATACTCAGTAGCAGAATTAGTGGATGATATGGTAATTCTATTTAAGTTTTTGAGAAAACTCCATACTGTTTTCCACAATGGCTGCACCAATTTGCATTTCTACCAACAGTGTACAAGGGTTTCTTCCCATCCTCCCCGAGAAGAGTTATCTCTCATTTTTTTTAATTCTAGCCATTCTAACAGGTGTAAGGTGGAATCTCACTGTGGTTTTGATTTGCATTTCTCTGATGGTGAGTGATGTTGAGCATTTTTTCATGTGTCTGTTGGCCATCTGTATGTCTTCTTTGGAAAAATGTCTGTTCAGGTCTTCTGTCCATTTTTGAATCAGAGTATTTGTTTTTTGGGTGTTGAGTTGTAAAAGTTCTTTTTATATTTTGGATACTAACCCCTTATCTGACATATCATTTGCAAACATCTTCTCCCATTCTATAGGTCGCCTTTTTGTTTTATTGATGGTGTCCTGTGCTGTGCAAAAGCTTTTTATTCTGGTGTCGTCCTGAGATTTTAATTTTGCTTTTGTTTCCCTTGCCTGAGGAGACATATCTATAAAAATGTTTCCATGGCTGTTGTCAAAGAAATTACTGCCTATGTTTTCTTCTAGGGGTTGTATGGTTTTAGGTCTCATGTTTATACCCTTAATCCATTTTGAATTTATTTTTGTGTATGGTGTAAGGAAGTGGTCCTGTTTCATTCTTGTGAATGTGGCTTCCCAGTTTCCCCAGCATCATTTGTTGAAGAGACTATTTTTCCGCATCGTATAATGTTGGTTTCTTTCTCTTAGATTCATTGGCCATATAACTGTGGGTTTATTTTGGGGCTCTCTGTTCTGTTCTGTTGGTCCATGTGTCTATTTTGTGCAGTAACATACTATTTTAATTACTACAACTTTGTGGTAGAGCTACAAAAATTTAGAATGGTGATAACTCCAGCTTTGCTCTTCTTTCTCAAGATTGTTTTGGCTACTAGGGGTCTTTTGTGGTTCCATACAAATTTTAGCATTCCCTGTTCTAGTTCTTTGAAAAATGTTGTTGGTGTTTTGATAGGGATTGCATTAACCCCATAAGTTTCTTTGGGTAGTATGTGCATATTAACAATATCAGTTCTTTCCTTCTGCGAGTGTGGAATATCTTTCCATTCATTTGTGTCATCTTCAGTTCCTTTCAGCAATGTTTTATAGTTTTCAGAGTATAAGTCTCTCACCTCCTTGGTTAAGTTTATTCCTAGGTGACAATATATACTTGTTAAGGAATGTGTACTTGTTTGCTAGGGATGGCCTTACAAAGTACCCTAACCTGGGTGAAATTTATTGCCCCACAGTTCTGGAGGTCAAAACTCTGAGATCAGGTGGTGGGGGGCGTTGATTCCTTCTGAGGGCTGTAAGGAAGAATCTGTTCCTTTCTTCAACTTGTTGATAGCCATCTTCTTCCAGTGTCTTCATATTTTCTTCATATTGTCTTCCTTTTATGCATGTGTATGTCTGTGTCCAAATTTCCCCTTTTTTATAAGGGCACCAGTCATATTGGATTAGGGACCCACTCTGCTACAATATGACTTCATTTAACTTATTACATCTTCCATGACCCTATTTCCAAATAAGGTCACATGCTGGGGTGCTGGGGCTTAGGACTTCAACATATTGTTTTTGGGGGACACCGTTCAACGCATAAGAGCATGCATCTTTTTATGGAGGTGATAATGAGAGATGTTCGTATTTATTCACTGTGGACCCAGTATGGGAGTGGTTCCCTTTTCTTTACTTTTCAGGCAGACATGCTCTCAAACAGCTACCATTTCTCAAGCAATAACTATGTACCAGGAACTGTTTGTATTTCTTGAGCACTTTCTATGGGTTGAACACTATTTAGTGATTTATGAGCCTTGATACCATCCTATGAAGACACTGAGGCCCAGCGAGGGTCAATACACAGCCCAGCTTCACCTGGTCAGGAAAGAGAAGCAGATCAGGTATATTTTGTAGGAACTGAATTACTTAACCCTTCTACTCCTACTTCCTGCATCACCGGGCTCTCTATGGAGGATCTCTCCATTGTTTTACCCTGCCCCTCCCAGGGCGCAGCTGGCAGAGTTTACTACTATATGCAGAAGCCCATCGCTCCAGGCTTCTAATCCTCATGATCAGAGCCTCTGCCCCATGTGCTCTTAAAATAGGTACGTCCCATCTATTTCGGATCCTGTTTATTGCTTTCACTGTATCTTTCAAATTCCTTTATTCATTGTTGACTTGCTTATTGTCTGTCTTCCTGAGAGAGTGTAAGCTCTGAAGGCGGGGCTCGCCCTGCTGTTGGCTAACACCCAGGCTGGCCCAGAGAGGCATTCCAGAAATACCCCCCCCTTTTTTAAAAAAGATTTTATTTATTTATTTGACACAGAGAGAGAAATAGGCAGAGAGGCAGGCAGAGAACGAGGGAGAAGCAGGCTCTCGGAGCCTGACAGGGGACTTGATCCCAGGACCCTGAGATCATGACCTGAGCCGAGGGCAGAGGCTTAATCCTCTGAGCCACCCAGGTGCCCCTAGAAATACCTTTGAGCAAATGCATTCTGCTACGGAGAAAGCAGATTTCTTTGGAGGCTTCTCAAAAACAGGATTTTTTTTTTTTAAGATTTATTTATTTGACAGAGAGAAACACAGCTAGAGAGGGAACATAAACAGGGAGACCGATGTGGGGGTCGATCCTGGGACTCCAGGATTATGACCTGAGCCGAAGGCAGATGCTTAACAACTGAGCCACCCAAGTGCCCCAAATAGGATTTTTTTTTAAAAAGCACAGGGTGCAAAAGGACTCTAGGAACACATATGTTAAATAATTGATTAAAAATAAGACATTTAGAGCATCACCACTTGTCCCTAGCACAGTTGTGGAGGATACTGAAGATGTGGCTCTCTGCACTGAAGTCATATTATAGCATTTATTGATAATTATCATCCCAGCTGGAACAAAGAATGCTTATATAGTTCTAGCAATGAAGTTGTTAGGTTTCAGTTTCACGGAGAGTTCTTCTCACCCAGGGCCCCATCAACACCGTCTGTCCTAGCAGTGACCCACTCCCACTACTTGTGACAACAGGCTGCATATTTGAGGCAGACCTGACCTGCCTGGATTCACCCTGGAGGACGGTGTAAGTCATGAACACTGCACCACCAGGGTGGTGGAGCAGGAGGGCGGGGCTGGCTGTTGGAAGGCCTGGGTTCTCACCTGTGGGCGCCCACGGCGGCTCCGGCAATTTATGTTCACCCTGGGTGTCCTCCTTTGCAAAAAGGGAAACATGATTCCTGCCCGGTCTGTCTTACAGACCATTGCAGGGTTCAGTTAAGATAACACACGGAGAATTGCTTCTGACCCAGCATCTATACCTAGGAAGAATAATTACCTGGGAGCCATGAGGCAGGGTGGAAAAAGAGCATTGGGATCTGACGGGCCTGGGCTCAGATCCTAGTTCTACTACTTATTAACTGTGACCTGAGTTATTGAAACATCTCTGTGCTTCAGTTTTGCCATCTGTGAAATGGGGAAAATAACACCGACTTTGCATGTTTATGAGGATTAAAGGGAATGATATTTGAGAAGCCCTACACACATGGTAGCTGTAGGAATAACATTGTCTCATTTATCTTATTTGGTCAATCAGATGATGTTGTTGTATCAGTTTTCTAGGCTGTCATAATGAATCACCACAAATATTGTTACTTAATACACACTTCTTGTCTCTTGGATCTGCAGGTCAGAAGTCCAGTGGGCTCTGGTGGTTTCTCTGCCTGACTTGAACTTAAGGTGTTGGCAGGCTCTGCGGGATAATTTGCCTCGAAGCTCATTCATCATGTTGGCAGAATCGAGTTCCAGGGTGCTGTAGGACTGAGGGCCTGTTTCCTTGCCAGCTGGAGGCCTCCTTCCTCCGTCCTCAGAGCCAGCAGCAGTTGGGGGGTCCTCACATTGCATTACTTTGACCTCTTTTTCTGCTTCTCTATTCCCTTTTTAAAGGCCAATGTGATTTGATCATATTGGGCTCACCTGGATAATCTGGGCTAAGCCACAGCCCTATCTTAAAACTCTGGAACCTTGATTTCATCTGCAAAGGTCCTTTTGCATGTGACCATATTGTGTCAATGTAATAAAGTCACAAGTTCCAGGGATAAGGACGGGGACATCTTTGGGGGCATTATTCTTCTTACCACAACCAGATGTTGATGGCCTGGAACATACATAATACATATACATAATATATATAAAACATTGTTTTATATGTATTAATAATGTCTGTTCAGTGATATCTAATATTCAAAAAACTGAACTCAATGCCTGGCATAGAGTAACTTCTTGATCAATATTAGCTTCTGTTTCTGCTTTTGATGAGCACAGGACAATTAGTCTCTTATTTTCTCCAGAGGTCCTGGCAAAGCCACCTGATCAAGGGAGACCTCCCTTATGATCCCTCTTTAGTTTTCTCCAGAAAGTCTTTCTGATCCCAGACCTTGCCCACCAGGCTGGGTTCAGTGTCAATCCTCTGTGTTCCCAAATCACAGCAATTACTTTGTTTAATCCTTCATGTCTCTTTCCTCGCAACTCTTCTGCTAGACCCTGAGCTTTTTTAGGATAGAAATGAAACACATTTTTCTGGTATCATTTAGTCCAGTGTGCAATACCTAGTAGGTGCTCAATAAATGTGTCCTAAATAAATGAATGATGAGAAAATCGATTATTAAAAATACTTGATCAAATGATTATTGGTTGGAATGCATCCCTAAACAACATAAATATTGGAACTTTGACTTAAGAAGGGGACAATGTATGCCTTAGAGATGCTTTACTTTCTAAGAGAGGTGTCTTTACATAGAGGTTTCTTGAAACATAAATATAGGTTGTGCTTTTGAATTTTTTAGATCCAGATCTTGTAAAGAAAGTCATCTAAAATTGCCACGGGAGGGGGTGGAGCAGGGGCAGGGCACCTGGGTGGCTCAGTCCTTAAGCGTCTGCTTTCAGCTCAAGTCATGATCCCAGGGTCCTGGGATCCGGCCCTGCATCAGGCTCCCTGCTCAGGGGGAAGCCTGCTTCTCTCTCTCTTACTTCCCCTGCTTGTGTTCCCTCTCTCACTGTCTCTCTCTCTCTCTCTGTCAAGTAAATAAATGAAATCTTTAAAAATAAATAAATTGCCACAAGGGAGCCTACTTGGCTCAATGTGTTAAGCTCTACCTCTTGATTTGAGCTCAGGTCGTGGGATCCTGGCCGGCATTGGGCTTTTCACTCAGTGTGGTCTCTACTTCTCCCTTTCCCTCTGCTCCTCCCCCCACTCATGCTGTCTCTCTCTTAAATTAATTACTTAATTAATAAGGTCTTAAAAAAATAAAATTGCTGCAGGCTCCTGGTAGCTATTGCAAGTAGAACTTACTGAATGATTCTATCACCCCCCCACCCCCAACTGCATCAGAGAACTCAGAACCAGGGCCTTGCGATGAAGCCACATCAGTTTGGCTTACTTCTCATTTGCTGGCTTTCTGGGTGTTAGTATATCTAACAGCCAAATTGGACCCTGGTGCTATTTCTCTTGGAAATTCACAAGTAGCTATTCCTGTTGCTTCTTGGTGGTGGTGGTGGTTCTTTCCCTTCGCACGTCAAATACTCATTCTCTTTCCATTCTATGAAGGGTCCTGATGATACAGCAAGGAGTTAATGGTCAGTAATGATCAAACAGGAACGATGTTCATAGGGCGGTATACTTACCATCACTGTGTGGGGTTGTTTTCTGTATTTTATTTTATTTCATTTTTTTAAAGATTTTATTTATTTGACAGAGAGAAACACAGCCAGAGAGGGAACACAGCAACGGGAGTGAGAGAGGGAGAAGCAGGCTTCCCGCCAAGCAGGGAGCCTGATGTGGGACTCAATCCCAGGTCTCTGGGATCATGACCTGAGCCGAAGGCAGTCGCTCAACCAACTGAGCCACCCAGGCACCCCTGTTTTCTGTATTTTAAAATGTTGTCTACTTTGGCTTGTCAACCTGTTCCCGTTGACTCCAGACCAGCCTGGGCCAGGACCCCTTCACAGCTGTCCTGAGCTTGGCTAGTCCTTTTGTAATAATTGCTCCCACTCAGGGACTTGGCTCTTTTGATATTTATTTTTAGGTTCAATATCGTCTCCATTATTATCTGAAACAAACAACCACAAATGAAAAATTGAAGCCAAATCACAAGCCTCAGGACCCAGATGAGGAATAAAGAAAAATTGTTTATAGCCATAATTGCTTTCTTTGCAGTTTTCCTTCTGTCTTTCGGGCTGGGTCACATTTCCTACCACCACAGACCAGTGATTAGGTATTAGATTATGTCTAGATGTTATAAATGTGCTGCCCTCTATTAGAAGTCTGGAAATCCCAATTTCCTTTGGATTCAGTGCTCCCCTTTGGAGTCACAGAGCAGTTCATGTGTGAGGCTCACAAGGGCCATTGAAGACTTTTAGTGAAGCCTGTTCTCAACGGCTACCTCTGCTTGGCTACCCTCATGCCATTAATGTCAATGCAGCAAATGTTTAGGGGACACTTACCATGTGCCAGACAGGATGGGGGGCCCCTGATAGACTCACAGATGCCTAAAACATGCTTCCTGATTTCAAAAAGTTGTGACTGCCTAAAGGAGATGGACTTATACACAAAGAAGTAGAATGGGAGGCTGACTCCATGAAGGTCCACAGCTCCGAGGAATTTTAAGCCCTGCGTTGGCACAATCATGGCTGAACAGTTGGGACTTAGACGTGGACCGATGGTCGTCTCAATGCCTGGCATATGGGAGCTCTTGTGTGTACGCTATGCTTGATGTGGGGAAGGAGATATAATTAGAGCACATTGGCGGGGGGCAGCATCAGGAAGGGCTGCACCTAATTGGCATTTTCCTCTCAGAATCTGAGTGTTACTGCAAAACATGGTGTGTGGCTTCAGCTACGGCCAAGAGGGGGGCGGCTTGTTCATGACTTATGAAATGCTCCATGGGAAAGAGATCTATGTTAGGAGAATAATTAGAATAGTTGGAAAAAATAATTGGAGTAGTTAAAATAATTTGGGGACAATGCTGTTTACTCTTTCCTGAGAATAAACATTCATTATAATTTATTCATCCCTTCATTGAATAAACATGTTTTAAACATGTACTACATGCCAGGCATTGTTGTAGGCAGAGGAGACACAGCAGTGACTGGCAGAGATCGAAGTCCCTCTCCTCATGGAGCTTACACTCTATCTAATGTGAGAAATAGGCAATCAACGAAATAAGAACTTGAAGCATATTGTATTTTGGAGAAGGGTATTAACTACTACAGAGAGAAAAAAATGAAGTGGGAAAGAATGTTGGAAGGGTGGGGCAGGGGAATGTTGGAATTTGGAAAGGGAGGTCAGGGACATTTTTGCCAGATGTTGGGTTTGAGGAGAGACCCAGAGGAAGAGAGGGAGTGAGGTGGGAGTGTCTGGCTCATGAGCAGTCAGATGAGAGGGAGCTGTGGGCACACAGGCTTTTACAGAGGAGCACTGAGCCCAGGGTGGCCACAGCCCAGGGTGGGAGGGGACAAGATGGGAGATGTGGACAGAGAGGTCATGTGGGAGCAGTACTTAGGGTTTGGGGTCATAGTCAGGACTCTGGCTTCCATTCTGAGTAAAAGGAGAAGCCATTTCATGGTTTTAAGGAAAGGGGTATGGTGACTTATTAAAGTCAACGAAGCACTCTAGCCAGGGGATTGGGTTGGGAATAGATGCCATCAGGAAAGGGCGAAAGCAGGACACAGGTTAGGAGGCCCTTCCGAGAATCCTGGTGACGGATGATGGCATCCTGAACCAAGGTGGCAGAGTGGGCTATGAGAAGCTGAGTTCTGGATATAGTTTGAATGTTGAGCTGAGGGGATTTGCTGATAAACTAAATATGGGGTGTGGGGGAAACAGAAGAATCAAGAATGGCATAAAGCTTTTGACCGGAGTGACTTAACGGAATGAAGTTGCTGTTACGTGGCTTGGCAAGACTGAGGGAGGAGGTAGAAAGAACGTCAAGTTTCAGATGTCACTCAGATATCTCACTGGAGATGGGGAATCGGCAGTCTGGAGCTCAGAGCAGAGGTGGGAGCCAGAGACACAAACTGAGTTGTCAGCATGTATCGGTAATTGAGGCTGGGGGACTGGGTGAAGTCACCCAGAACATGAGTGTAGGCGGCGAAGAGAAGAGTGCCAGGGCTGAGCTTGTGATGCACTGACAGTCACACTTGAATTCTCAACTCTGACCATCCCTGAAGAAACAAAGCAGATTGAACTGACCTTTTCCCAGTCTATTTGACCAATGAAACCCACCTTCCTCTACATAACTGTGGAAATGACATTCCATTGAATATATTTTGAAGACGGGGACTATAGGCTTGGGAGGTAACCTGGGGCCATGAGGCAAAGAACTCTGTTGGGGAGTTTGTACGTTGTCTTCCAGGTGGGGAGGCACTGAGGGATTTTAAGAGAGGAACTGTCAGGACTACATATTTTATTGGCAGTGTGGAAGGTGGCTGAGGGAGGGGGAGTCTGAAGGAAGAAGACAAGCAAATATACTATTGCAGTAGCTCAGGGGGAGGATGACAAAGCCCTGAATGTAGCAATTGTTGAATGGAGACAAAGAATCAGATAAAAGGATAGTTAGGAAGTTTAGAATCTGTAAGATTTGAAGACCAATTAGATATAGTGGGCGATGAAAAGATTCCATGATAACCCTAAGCGTTCTAGCTTAGATGGAATTTTCTATAATTACCTGAATCCCTCAGAGAGGTCTGCCAATGCAAGCTACAAGCTAATGTTCCATATAATCAATTTTTATTTTTAACATGGTTCAAGTTATATATTAACAAAACAATGTGAATTAATGTCCAAATGATGGTGCCTTCCATTCTTGTTATTCATAAAGTCATATTCATTTTTTGTTAACCCAAAAGCGTTTAAAATGGTCTTTAATAGGGTATGATAAGCCGTTTGAATGTGCAGGGGATTATAATGGCATTTTCTTTAACATTGATAGTTGAATTTTGGAATCAGTGTTCTAATCTCATATTTGCAGAATACAGATTTAAGAAGAAAATGGGCTATATTGACTAGAAAAATGTTTTCAGTGGTGGGGCGCCCCAGTGACTCAGTTGGTTAAGTACCTGCCTTCGCCTTAGGGCGTAAAGCCCTGAATCACATGTCCTGCTCCCTGCTCAGGGTGGGAGCCTGCTTCTCTTTCTCTCTCTGCCCCTCCCTCTGCCCCCCCACCCTCCCCCTGCTTTATGGGCTTGCGTTCTCTCTCTCTCTTTCTCTCTCTCTGTCATGAATAAAAAAATGTATTCAGTGCTTGGGTTAACAACCTTTTATATATACTTTATATGCTTTTATACTTAGGTCTCATTCTTCAACATTGAAGACAAAGTGAGAAATATTTCCAACATTGCTTATTTTGATTTTTCTGTGTTTAGAATGCTGGTTGGGAAATTCGGACATTCTTCTGGCTACTCCATGATCCCTGGAAAGAAAGAATATTTCTTTAGTGCAGCTCTGGCATGTTTGCAACTTTTTACCTTTTTAAATAGCTTCTTGCTTGTAATAGTGACATCTCCCAAATGGCTTACGAATTGAGAGGCAGAACCAAATCGTTTAGGGTTTTATGAATGACGCTTAATGTCACATCTTGATTGCTAATGAAGCAGAGAGGAAAGGCTTCTTCTCGGACTTCTAATTAATTCTTGAGAAAGCAATGAGCATTTTTGGGGCGGTGAATACTGGTTTTGTTCACAAATATTTCTGATTCTCTTCCCTCTAGGAACATTGAAGGATTGAATTTCCTAATCTGCATTAGAAAAGACTCATGATATGTCTGACTTCAGCCAATGAAACGTAAGTGGAAGTGACATGCTTCGCCTGTGGATAAATGAGAAAGCCAGTTCAGGGTTTGTCATATTTCCTTTCACTTGTCGCAGTGACCACAGTGCTCCAGTCATGGAGGCTCAATGGGTCTTGCTCCAGAGTGAAGTAATGTGGGGTGGGTCTACAGTGGATTTGTAGCCTTTATTCTTTTAAGCGACTGAGGTTTGGAGTTTGATTGTTATAAATCCCATCCTGACTAATATGCTTTTAATTCTTTATTTACACATTTTTAAAATGTTCATATTTTCTGATTATTGTATGTTCATCATGAGGAATTTTGAAAATACAGAAAAGTATCAGTCTCTCTTATACATATATATTAAATACTAAAAACTAGATCACCTTACATGTACAATATTGTTTTTTAAATTTATATCAATAGTCTTTAAAATATATATATTTCTGCATAGTATTAGTGCAGTAATGTGGTAATCTGTTTTTCTATATTGTATATTTTCTATTTATATTAAGTATTTAATAACAAAGTAGGAGGTTTTGTTTTTTGTTTTGTATGTGTGTGTGTGTGTGTGTGTGTGTGTGTGTGTGTGTGCTTTTTCTTGGTGTAAACAACATCCCAAAGATATATTTGCTCAGATTGCTGCTTATGTCCTTAGGATAGAACCTAGCAGGGGAATTACTGGGCCAAGAAGTAGGAATATTTTTAAGACTTTTGCTGCGTAGTGCAAAATTGGCCAGGAGAAAGGTTGTCCCGATCAGCACTACAGCAGCGGGAGACGGGCCACCTCACCGCCCCTGTTGACTGTTAGAATTCCTTTTAATCTCCGTTAATTTGATAGGTGAAAATGCTATCTTGTTGTTTTATGTTTGCATATCTTTGATTACAAGGGATGTTGAACACTTATTTCATATGTTTATGAGTCATTTGCATTTTTTTCTCCTGGGAATTGTCTGCGTGGATGCTCAAGCCCCCCAACACCAAACCATTAAATAGAACACCCTGCAGGAAGCCAGCCATGCCGCTCTGTTGCCACGGAGTCCCAGCACGTGTTTTTGAAGTGTGAGTGTGGAACAGGCTTCTCTTATTCCCTCTCATCTTCCTTGTTTTGATTACTTTCTCTCCAGTCATCTCCCTCCACAGCCTATGTCTCCCTCCACCCTTGGTCGCACTCCAAGAATGTCATTGCACAGGTAGCAGTCATGGCTGAACCTGAGGGAGAGGGAGAGAGAGAGAGGGACAAATGAGATCAAAGGTAGTCTTAAGGGAAACAGCATTAGTGGAAAAACCCACGAAGTGCCTTCCTTATCAAAATCCCTCCGTACCATCTGATATATCCCCAGGACCAGGACCAAAAGGTGGTGTGCGCATCCTCCCTTCTCCTGAGGTCAGTGATGAAGAGACTACTTCTCTGGCTTTAAGGCTTGCATTTACCATCCCTGGTGATCAAGTGTCAATTACTCTTCCCGAAATGTTCTTATTTATTTCATTGATGTTGCATTACCCTAGATTGTCTATTTGGTGCTTTTAAGAGAGAAGAAGAAAGAATCTAAATTTCCCCAAAGTGAGTGTTAATTTTTAGCTAGTGTGAGATAAAAGACAGATTGAAATGGAGCCAGAGGGACCTGCCCTTCACCCTGCATCTTCATCGGAGTTGGAAGCTCACATTCGTATGTCAGACAGCAGCTGGCAGGCCCTTTTATCATCATTAATTGTCCGCCGAGTTGTCACAAGGAGAGAGTAGAATTCAGGTTTAATTACATCTGTATCATCTCCGATCAAGTTCAGGAGATTCTGGTGGTACAAAATAGATGTGGGCCAGTAATGTGCCAAGGGGACTCCATGAGGCACAAGCCATATGTATCCTTGAGGGGAAAAGGTGAATTAACTGAATTCTGAGGGGAGTAAGGCTTAGCAAAGCTGGGCAACTCTCATGAGATATGGTGATGGGACGAGGGGGAGGCAAGCTG
>PITA01021010.1:0-33650 GCA_004023965.1 Spilogale gracilis | reverse complement strand
ACATTAACACAGTAAATCACCATGCTTAACCCCCCCCCCACCAAAATACTGCCAATATATAGTCCTCACAGTCACAAAGGCTAATCAAAAAAATTCATTAGGGGCGCCTAGGTGGCTCAGTGGGTTAAAAAGCCTCTGCCTTCAGCTCAGGTCATGATCTCAAGGTCCTGGGATCAAGGCCCGTGTCGGGCTCTCTGCTTGGCGGGGAGCATGCTTCCTCCTCTCTCTCTGCCTGCCTCTCTGCCTACTTGTGATCTCTCTGTGTCAAATAAATAAATGGAATCTTAAAAAAAAAAAAAAAAGATGTGGTATATATATACATATATATATATGTACACACACACACACACACACACACACACACACAATGGTATACTATTCAGCCATCAAAAAAATTGAAATCTTGCCATTTCGCAATGATGTGGATGGAACTAGAGGATAATACGCTAAGTGAAATTAGTCAATCAGAGAAAAACAATTATTATATAATTTCACTCATACGTAGAATTTCAGAAACAAAACAAAGGATCACAGGAGAAGGGAGGGAAAACTAAAACAAGACAAAATCAGAGGAGACAAACCGTAACAGACTCTTAATCATAGCAAACAAACTGAGGGTTGCTGGAGGGGAGGTGCATGGAGGGATGGGGTAACTGGGTGATGGGCATTAACAAGGGCACGTGATGTAATAAGCACTGGGTATTATATAAGACTAATGAATCACTGAACTCTAGCTCTGAAACTAATAATATGTTGTAAATTAACTGAATTTAAAAAAAAAACAGAAGTCTATTTTCTGTCTTGTCTGTCAGTCAAAAACTAACATCACAATATTTAGTCATACCAGCTTGTTCATAGTCTCTTTGAGTATCATCGGGCAAAGCTATTCAGAAATTCCTAATTGGAAGGATTAGGAACACACACTGTTTGAAACATATGACAGATCTTCCACCAGAACCCACCACACCCTGAATTTATGCCAGCTCACATATGGAGGTCAAAAACACTGCTTTTTTCCAAAGACCTCTTTCATAAATCCCCTGATTATTTTTTTTCAAACCATGGTACACTTCCTCCCTTTTCAAAAGCATCAAGTACACTCCAAAACAAAGACAGAAGAACTCAAGTTCTGTTTCCAGTTCCAGCATTGCCTTCATGGTCTCTGTGAAGACCTATTTCTCCATCTGTAAAACTAGAGCACAAATGCTGTCCTCCTTTACTTGTCTCCCCCAACTCTCATTCAGGAAAACAAGAAAGTCTCCCTCTTTCATGTGGCCATCTATTCATTTAAAAAGAAGATGAGGGGCGCCTGGGTGGCTCAGTTGGTTGAGCCACTGCCTTCGGCTCAGGTCATGATCCCGGAGACCTGGGATCGAGTCCCACATCGGGCTCCCTGCTCCTCCTTCTCTCACTCCCCCTGCTTGTGTTCCCTCTCTGGCTGTGTTTCTCTCTGTCAAATAAATAAAATCTTTAAAAAAAAAAAAGAGTTTATAAAAAAATAAAAATAATAATAAAAAATAAATAAAAATAAAAAGATGAAAGTTTCCAGTTTAAGCATTTAAACTCCAAAAAAAAATTTTTTTTTAAGATTTTATTTATTTATTTGACAGAGAGAGATCACAAGTAGGCAGAGAGGTAGGCAGAGAGAGAGGAGGAAGCATAGAGCCCAGTGCAGGCCTCAATCCCAGAACCCTGAGATCATGACCTGAGATCATAATCTGAGCCGAAGGCAGAGGCTTTAACCCACTGAGCCACCCAAGTGCCCTGAACTCCAAAAAATCTTAAGTGATTGTTCCCTGACAATTAATCAGAAAGAAAACCAGTTTACAAGAAAGAAAACATCTGGCTAAAGTTTTAGCATTACACAAAGATACTTATACAATTTAAATACTGTTTGAAGAGCTGTGATTCAGTTCCTGGCCAATAAAACTGCTCTCATTTATGGTCTCGTTCCCTACGAATAATAACATATACAACCTTCATCATTTTGTTCCTTCATTCCAGACCATGACTGAACACTGACAGTATCAGGGACTCCAAACGGGAGTGTATAATCAATCAACCTTCTTCAGCACATTGTGTAACAAGGCAGAAAATCAGGTCACACAGGACAAAACGTTACTTGATACATGTTCGATCAGATGAACAAGAAGCCAAATTTTCTAAGAAAAAACAGACTAAACTACAAAAATAATCAGAGAAAAAGTGAACTTCATACAACACAAGATAGCCAGAACAGATTTAGTTATAATGCTCTGTGCTTGCTCCCACTAAAGGCAGAAGGAAGGAGAACAACCCAGTGGCAAAGATATAAATGGTAAACTATCCAAAAAGTTTGCCTTTAGCTCTGATGTGTCCCACTGGTTTGGAGGAAAACTTTTAGCTTCTTGCATTCAACTTAGGCTGACAGAATATTCTTAAATAAACTGACAACATTCATCCTCCCAGAAGACATATTTGAAGCTCCCCATTCCAAGCACTGGGGAAAGGAAAGCATGTTTGGTAGGGAAAGAAAAATAACGTGGGACTAAAAGTCACTAAAATCATGTAAAAATACATGCTTTAATGAAATCACACTTATGGAAGTAAAGGCCCATAAAACAAACTTCTCTGGATATCCTAATCTTACATACTTGACCTTGAAAAAACTAAGCAATGTTTCAGAAAAGCCTAAGTGGTTAAAAGTAGTGAATCTGAACTTTAAACAAAACTGGACTGGAAACACAGAGAAACCAACACTCATGAATGAAATAGGGCCTGGAACATAAAGTTCTCAACAAATTGTAGATTTTTTTTTTTCAAATTGTAGATTTTAATAAACTCTTGTGAGCAATCTTAATGTGAAGCATTTCTTGTTTTTTTTTTTTAAGATTTTATTTATTTATTTGACACAGAGAGAGAGAGAGATCACAAGTAGGCAGAGAGGCAGGCAGAGAGAGCAGAGGAAGCAGGCTCCCTGCCGAGCAGAGCCCGACGTGGGCCTTGATCCCAGGACCCTGAGATCATGACCTGAGCTGAAGGCAGAGGCCTTAACCTATTGAGCCACCCAGGCGCCCGTGAAGCATTTCTTAAACCATGTTTCACAGGATATTAAATCAGTGGTCTATTAAGAAAAAGAAAAGGGGCACCTGGGTGGCTCAGATCATGATCCCAGAGACCCAGGATCGAGCCCCACATCGGGCTCCCTACTTGGCAGGAAGTCTGCTTCTCCCTCTCTCACTTCCCCTGCCTGTGTTCCTGCTCTCGCTGTGCTTCTCTCTGTCAAATAAATAAATAAATCTTAAAAAAAGAAAAAGAAAAAGAAAAAAAATCTGGAAAAGATTGGATTAAATAACATTATTAGGTATGTTGATGGGCATTGGGGTTACTTGGTCATTAAGCCTCTGCATTTGGCTCAGGTCATGATCCCAGGGTCCTGGGATTAAGCCCCACATCAGGCTCCGTGCTCGGCAGAAAGCCTGTTTCTCCCTCTCCCACTCCCCCTGCTTGTGTTCCCTCTATTGCTATGTCTCTGTCAAATAAATAAAGAAAATATTTTTTTTAAAAAGTATGTTGCTTTACTAAATGATTTCTCAGAACCATTAATATGCCATTCTGTATAGTAAAAGGGGAACTGGAGGAATGGAGACAAGAAGATTTAGTATGTAGCATTTTACCATGATTCTGAATTCACAGTTAAGTCTCCTGGCACACAGTTTTGAGAAACACTCAAGATTTTTAGATTCCATAAAGCACTTCAATTTTAAAGCCTTCAAGTAATCTCTATACCCAACCTGGAGCTCAAGCTCATGAAGCCAAGATCAAGATGCTCTTTCGACTGAGCCAGCCAGGCACCCTAAAGCAGTTCAATTTTAAAATTTAAAAATTAAGAACACACACAAGATTGTCAACTTTTCTACTTTGCCAAGTAAAAACATTTAAAAAAAATCATCAGCTACCATCATTTCATTTTTAAAGTACCAGTTTGGGACACCTGGGTGCCTCAGTCAGTTAAACATCTGCCTTGGGATAGAGCCCTGAGTCCTGAGTCCGAGTACTACATCAGGCTCCCTGCTCAGGGAACCTACTTCTCCCTCTGCCTGCTGCTCTCCCTGCTTGTGCACTCTCTCAATCTCTCTCTCTCTCTCTCTCTCTGACAAATAAATACATAAAATCTTAAAAAAAAAAAAAAACTATCAGTTTAAAACCAAAAAGATAGGAATAAAGGCCTTTAGATTACATTACATTAAGTAACACCCTTTTTTTTTTTTTTTTTTTAAAGATTTTATTTATTTGACAGAGAGAAACACAGCCAGAGAGGGAACACAAGCAGGGGGAGTGAGAGAGGGAGAAGCAGGCTTCCTGCTGAGCAGGGAGCCCGATGTGGGACTCGATCCCGGGTCTCTGGGATCATGACCTGAGCCGAAGGCAGTCGCTTAGCCAACTGAGCTACCCAGGCGCCCCAAGTAACACCCTTTTAAATAAAATAATTTAGCACCATCCTCCTTTCCCCCATGTGCCCACAAGAAATCCCTAAACCTCTGATGTATACCTCTTCACCTAAATACAATAATACAGACATTCCATCAACGAGGTAAGAGAACGTTACAAATTTGATCTAATTCGCTTTAGGAACTCTCAGGTCAGTAGAGATCACAACAAACAGGCTGACAAAGGCAGACATTGAGCTTCAGAAAGTAAGAAAATAATGAATAAACTGAAGAACTTTTAAAAATAAAAGAAACAAAGATTTTATAAGAACAGCCCTGAAAAAGAAATTATCCCAGGCCAAATTTACCTGTCAAAGAATCCCAAGTCTTCAAAAAATGAGGTTTTACTTTATTCAATCAACATTACTAGCATTAAGAGTACTGTTTTGTTTCACTTAACAAAGGAAAATCTCAGCATTGCTTTATATTATGATCTCAATCCTAACATTTTCAAAATTGTTCATTATCATAAAACAAGACAATATATTTTGTAACTTACAAAGGAGATTCATTTCAGAAGTAAAATCTATATCCCAGGGCACCTGGGTGTCTCAGTGAGTTAAAGCCTCTGCCTTCGGCTCAGGTCTGATCTCAGGGTCCTGGGATTGAGGCCAGCATTGGGCTCTCTGCTCAGCAGGGAGCCTGCCTCCCTCTCTCTGCCTGCCTCTCTGCCCACTTGTGATCTCTCTCTCTGTCAAAAAATAAATAAAATCTTGGGGCGCCTGGGAGGCTCAGTCGTTAAATGTCTGCTTTCGGCTCAGGTCATGATCCTGGAGTCCCGGGTTCAAGCCCCACATCGGGCTCCCGGCTCAGCAGGAAGCCTGCTTCTCCCTGTCTCAGTCCCTCTGCTTGTGTTCCCCCTCTCGCTGTGTTTCTCTCTGTCAAATAAATAAGTAAAATCTTTTTTAAAATAAATAAATAAAATCTTTTTTTTTTTTTAAGATTTTATTTATTTGACAGAGAGAAACACAGCCAGAGAGGGAACACAAGCAGGGGGAGTGAGAGAGGGAGAAGCAGGCTTCCCGCCGAGCAGGGAGCCCGATGTGGGGCTCGACCCCGGGTCTCCGGGATCATGACCTGAGCCGAAGGCAGTTGCTTAACCAACTGAGCCACCCAGGCGCCCCAATAAATAAAATCTTAAAAAAAAAAAATCTATATCCCAGTAAGAATAATTCAGTGTGGGGGGAGGGAGAGAATTCATTGGGTATCACATGATCTATATGGAAAAACTACAGAACAAAATTCCTTCATACAAAATCCAAAAATGCACAAAAGCTGAAATCATTAACCAACAGAGAGGAATAAACACAATTACCTCATTTTATAGACAAGGAAAACTAAGGCTATTCAAAGATTCAGTAACAGGACACCTGGGTGGCTCAGGTCATGATCACTGGGTACTGCCTACTCAGCAGTGAGTCTGCTTCTCTCCCCCTGCTCATGCTCCCCTGAGTGCGCGTGCACTCTTTCTTCCAAATAAAGAAATCATAAATAAATCACAAATAAATAAATAAATCATAAATTTTAAAAGTCAATCAAGTAGCTATTCATATGGAGGACAGGTACTTATGGGAAGCTCTTCTACTTATAAGCTATCAGATATACAAACAAAGTTACATTCAAAAAATAAGAGACTCAACTCTGTCTGGCCCCTAACTAATGATAAGTGGTCCATCAGACCCCTGTTTTGAGCCTTTTATTCAGTGGTCTACAGGTTTGTGCTTTGCTTTAGGGTGGTTTTGTTTTTTGTTTTTTGTTTTTTTAAGATTTTATTTATTTATTTGACAGAGAGAAACACAGCTAGAGAGGGAACACAAGCAGGGGGAGTGAGAGAGGGAGAAGCAGGCTTCCCGGTGAGCAGGGAGCCCGATGTGGGTCTCGATCCCAGGTCTCCAGGATCATGACCTGAGCTGAAGGCAGTCGCCCAACCAACTGAGCCACCCAGGCGCCCCTGCTTTAGGGTGTTTTATAAACACCAGTACCCCCATGATTTTCAACATGATGTAAAAACAGAAAGTGATATAAAGAAAAGGCCCCCAATTACAATTCCTTCATTCAACAAATACTTATTGAATGAATACTATGCACCAGACACCGTTCTAACCACGGATGAATAAGGAAATGGCAATAATAAAAGTGGTGAGGCAATAAGAAATTTAAAGGTATACAGAAGGAATTGTCTAAAAGTAAACCAAATCTAAAGGACAAACTCTGAATCTTGCAACATGTAGTAAGTACTGCATTACATAGGAAACAATAAGCAAGAGAAAAGAAGAGTAAAGGATAAGATGGGAAAATGTTTTCCTATATGACTAAAAGGCATTCTTTTTTTTTTTTTTTTAAGATTTTATTTATTTGGCAGAGAGAAACACAGCCAGAGAGGGAACACAAGCAGGGGGAGTGAGAGGGAGAAGCAGGCTTCCCGCTGAGCAGGCAGCCCGATGTGGGGCTCGATCCCGGGTCTCCAGAATCATGACCTGAGCCGAAGGCAGTCGCTTAACCAACCGAGCCACCCAGGCGCCCACTAAAAGGCATTCTTAATGAAGAAAATACAATCACCTAGAGGAAAGTTTGGATATCTCTTTAAGTGTTTTGGCCGCCACAGCAATTTAAAAATGCTACAGACAGAGGAAGGACCACATAGGAAATGGCAGCACAAATAATATCTTTACAGATATTATTTATATAATATTTATATATAATAAAATCTCTTTAAGTGTTTTGGCCGCCACAGCAATTTAAAAATGCTACAGACAGAGGAAGGACCACATAGGAAATGGCAGCACAAATAATATCTTTACAGATATTATTTATATAATATTTATATATAATAAAATCTTTAAAGACTTTATTTATTTTATTTACTTATTTGACAGAAAGAGAGATCACAAATAGGCAGAGAGGAAGGAAGAGAGAGGGGGAAGCAGGCTCCCCGAGCAGAGAGCCTGATGTGGGACTCGATCCCAGGAGCCCTGAGATCATGACCTGAGCCGAAGGCAGAGGCTTAACCTTCTGAGCCACCCAGGCGCCCCATAAATAAACATTTCTATTCTCAAACTTATGGATAGTTAAGTAGATGAAAAAACACCTTTATCAAATCTTTAGTCCCACCTTTATTTTATACATAAACACCAAGTCTTTCTGCATAATTTTAACCTGCACTAAATGTCCAGAAAAACAACTACTGAGAAAATTATACTTTATTTGTACCTTTTCCAAGAATGATTCACCATTCTGATGGTTTGCTTCTTGTGACATTAAAGTTGCAAATACCATTATAAGTCTACTCAAGTAGCTGTTACATAAATGTTTGGCGCCAATATCTACCACATTACACATATCTCCCTATTATGGACAACTGAGTATTTACAGACTGAAAAGTATTATCATTTTGTCATGAATTATTTTCTTTTTATTCCTTATCTTACAGCTAGAGAATTTATTTTTTTTTTAAAATGGTATGTGTAGGAAAGTTGCACTACGTGAATTTCATTAAAAGGAGTATTTCAAAATATTTACTATAAAAAGAGGGCACTGGGTCTAACAGGTCTGAGAACCACGAGGCTAGAAGATCAGCATCACTGTAGGATACCTGCAGGTCTCAGTTAATTCAGAAAAAGGCATTAAAGGGCATGTAACTATAGGATTTTTCTCTTTATTTTGACAATATAAAGTCTAAGCATGGTGAAAGTAACCATAATGAAACCTTTACTGGAAGACAGTTCTCTACATTTAAAGTCTGTTCAAATCTAAACAATATCAAAGAAAATGACAAAGAGGTAAATATAGAATACCTTGTCTGTAAGAACTTCTCTGTGACACCTGCTGAAATTGTCAAGGAGAGAGACTACCTATCTTAACATTTTTAAGGAAAACAGAACTAACTGGCCTATTTGGGAAAAGAGGCTGGACAATCTACTGAACATACAAGAGAAGTATGCTTGGCTAAAAATCAAGAGAACCAACTCACTTCTGATTGATACACACATACTTAGACACTTCTAAGGAATTCTGACTTGCTAACAACTGAACTTAAAAGAAGAATTAAAAAAAAAACCAAACCAACTTTCAGAATCTAACCTAAACTTCTGGAAGAAAAACTACCTAAAATCTTTTTTCTATGGCAAAGGCCCTATTTCTCCACCAAAGTATTTGCTTGTTCCTACACTACCTTTCAATCAAAGATTACATCGCTCCATTTCTCTGAAAGCTCATTCGGGATTCCAAGAGGTACACCTCAATATTATTTTACAACAGTACATACTGAGGTAAACAGAGAGGGTCAGGTGACTCAGCTCTAGTCACCTGCAGTATCAGAACAAGGATTGGTAATTCAATTCACCCTCTCAGCTAAGAATTTAAAGAAACTAAAAGTTAAAAACAAATTTTCCTGAGTTCATGAAACTTCTAAGAGAGCTATAAGAGAAAGTAAAACCTGATTAATGCCAAGATGAACTATAAAGAAACTAAAAGTCAGGCATATTGTCTGCGTTTTGACTTGTTTTCAAACTGGAATTTCCAGATATTTCATTAAGCTACAAGTGGTACTACTACCTCAATTAATTCCCAACTGACAAAAACTTGGATACTTTTCTTTTAGAAATTGCCCTACAATGTGTAACCTGAGAGGAGTGATCCAATTCCTCTGGTCTCAGTAACCACAAGGAAAGTGACCCCAACAGATACAGCTATAACGGAATAGCAACCACTAACTACTGTTCTAAATAATCCCTCCCATCAGGGCTTTGGCTAAAATAATATGGTCTCAATTATCTTACTGAAAATTCTCATCAGTATCACAAAATTAGAACTCAAAGCCACATCAGAACAAAACCTTCTACACCGCAGACACAAGAGAACAATCTCTTTATCCTTCTACACCAGGGTTCTTTAACTTCAAGCCTCTTACCATTTGGGGCCCAATAATTCTTTGTCATGGGGGGGCTGTCCTGTGCATTGTAACATGTTAGCAGCATCCCTGGCCTCTATCCACAAGATAGACAGAAACAACTCTCCCTCCTCCTCCCTGCAGTCATGACAGCCAAAAAGGACTACTGACATTACCAAAGGTTCTCCTGGGGAGAACACTGCTTCCAGTTGAGAACCACTGTTTTACACTATCTCCTTTATTGCTCATTATTAAGCTGTGAAGAGATGGGAAAAAGTCAGCATTTACAGGCTTATTCTTAGACCCCTTCTAATTTGACTCTAGAGAATTAGGAGCAATGCACATCTTCTTTCTTCTTCTAATAAGATGGATGTCTGAAAGACCTTAGCATTTCCTCCCTGATTGTACTAAAGGTAATAAAAAGCCAAGTAAACATAAAGGAACGTGAGTGTTAGCTTCCAGTTGGTACTTCCCAAAAAAGTACCAGGAATTTTATCTGCAGTGAGTTTAAGATTTTTGTTCTTCCTCATACTAAAAAAAAAAATCCCACAGATTTCCCCAGTATATCATGTATATATGTCTATATATCAGAATTTTAAGGCCAGAACTAGCCTTTTACTTTTAAGAATACATATTTCTTATTTCTAGATCCTGGAAGGGAATATATTACTAGCACAAACTTCACGTAGTAGTACCTATATTTTGTGCCACTGGAACCATTTTTGATAAAAATCTCACAACACTAAAGCCACCACTTTTAAATATAACTCATCACACCATTCAAGCAATATCTAATGAGCAACTGCTACACAGTAGCAGATAGATGCTAGATAATCAAGCAGACTTTTTAGTTGGTGAATCACCAACAGGAGAATATAAGATTCTAATAATTTAAACCTCTCTAGCCCAGCTCAAAACACTAAATTCCTTTCCCAAGTTCAGTAACACTACTAACATACTTGGACACTGCTCTGTGATCTTAAAAAGCGAGGTCAGTGAGCTTAGAATTTTAAGAATCACAAAGTCTTTAAGATATGTACTTAAAAAAATTTTTTAATTAAAAAATAAAATTTACTTTTTAGCTACTCTTACTATGGGATGCTTAGAAAGTTTTCCTGTATTTGGGACACCTGGGTGGCTCAGCTGGTTAAGCATCTGACTGCTGGTTTTGGCTAAAGTCATGATCTTAGGGTCCTAAGATCCAGCCCTACCTCAGGCTCTTCACTGAGATTCTCTGCCTCTCCCTCTGCCCCTCCACCCATCCGCAAGTACATTCTCTCTGTCTCTAAAATAAATAAAATATTTTTTTAAAAAAGATTTTCTTTATTTGACAGAGAGAAACACAGGGAGAGAGGGAACACAAGCAGGGGGAGTGAGAGAGGGAGAAGCAGGCTTCCCGCCAAGCAGGGGGCCCGATGTGGGACTCGATCCCGGGTCTCCGGGATCATGACCTGAGCCAAAGGCAGTTGCTTAACCAACTGAGCCACCCAGGCGCCCCCTAAAATAAATAAAATCTTTAAAAAAAAAAAAAAGTTTTCCTGCAGTAGAGTCATTACCAACACAGCACAATAGTCACCTGTATAGCACCTGGTAAAGAACCAAAGCAGGTAACATTACTTTGTTGACAAGGATGACATTTTATTAGATCGAAGGTGATATAATAAGATGTGTGTGAGAGAGAGAAGCCTGTTTGTTCCTTCAGGCAGAGTCTCAGAGGTTATACCTTGTCTCTTGTTTGGATTTGAATACTCTGATCTCCATAAAACACCTATGAATCACCCTAGTCCATCAATACCCAAAATAGTTTACTCTGCATATGATCCATCTCATCCATTGAATGAATACTCTGCCAGATGCAATCTCTGGCCTTGATTTAAGGGGGGGCAGGGTAGCGTGGGGATGGAATGAGTGGCACCGTTACACTGCATGGCACGGCCTTCTGTGGTACTACTCAGTCATCCCTCAATGTAGCATAGTATCTCCGTCAGTCCTGGCTTCACATTGTCTCTCAACAGAGGACAGTCCGGTAAGGTAGAAGCTTCTGCTGTGTTTTGAAAATAATTTTAAGTTACCCCAAAATACAAAATGCCGTTTACCCAACATATCTAAACTTGAAACCCTAAGGGTTTTCTAAAGCATATAATCACATTCTCTTATTTTAAAATCCAAGTTTTGGGGCGCCTGGGTGGCTCAGTTGGTTGGGCGACTGCCTTCGGCTCAGGTCATGATCCCGGAGACCTGGGATCGAGCCCCACTTCGGGCTCCTTGCTTGGCGGGAAGCCTGCTTCTCCCTCTCTCACTCCCCCTGCTTGTGTTCCCTCTCTCGCTGTGTTTCTCTCTGTCAAATGAATAAATAAAATCTTTAAAAAAATAAATAAATAAAATAAAATCCAAGTTTTACTAAAATTATTTTCACTGCAAATAAGAAAACACTTTTCAATAAGAGAAAGAAATTCCCAAATCAATAGTCACTTCTAGAATAGAGATCTCTCCTTTTTTGGATTTTTATTTATTTGAGAGAGAGAGTGTGTGGGGCCTCAGGCCCATGGGGGGCGGGGCACACAAGGAGAGGGAGAAGTAGACTCCTGCTTAGCACAGGGGCCTGACAAAGGGCTCAGTCCCAGGACCCCAAGATCACAACCTGAGCCAAGACAGATGCTTAGGGCGCCTGGGTGGCTCAGTGGGTTAAGCCTTTGCCTTTGGCTCAGGTCATGATCTCAGAGTCCTGGGATCGAGGCCTGCATCCAACTCTCTGCTCGACGGGTAGCCTGCTTCCTCCTCTCTCTCTGCCTGCCTCTCTGACAGATGCTTAACTGAATGAGCCACCCAGTTACCCCAGGAGAGATTCGTCTTTGATATCTAATGATAACAGTACCACTGAATATATTTTCATTCTAAAATTATCTTGATTTCTCCTCATTTCTTTGTATCTTTTTTCTAACTGAATCTTTTGTTCTCTCATCTGGGAGGATCCAAACTAAAGACACACAAAGGTAAAATGGATAGATCAGGATTAGCAGTATAATGTGTTATTTCACCAAATTAATTCAACTGAATTTGGCTTAACCTACATAGCATTAGGCATATTCCATACTCTCAAGTGATAACCAAAATTATTTTTTTTTAAGAACTTATTTGACAGAGAGATCACAAGTAGGCAGAGAGGCAGGCAGAGAGAGAGGAAGAAGCAGGATCCCTGCTGAGCAGAGAGCCCCATGCAGGCCTCGATCCCAGGACCCTGAGATCATGACCTGAGCCGAAGGCAGAGGCTCAACCCACTGAGCCACCCAGGCGCCCAAAATTATTATTATTATTTTTTAAGATTTTATTTATTTATATGACAGAAACACAGCTAGAGCGGGAACACAAGCAAGGAGAGCGAGAAAGGGAGAAGCAGGCTTCCCACAGAACGGGGAACCCAATGCAGGGCTCAGTCCTAGGACTCCGAGACTATGACCTGAGCCAAAGGCAGAAGCTTAACAACTGAGCCACCCAGGCGCCCCCAAAATTGTTTTTTAATACAGACATTGAAGTTAGTTGGGCCCATGAATCTTTCAGAGTAGTAGGACTGACAAGAAAAACAATAAACAAAAACCTAAGGGGAGTTTCAGGGCTGAACCACTGGGTAAGCTATTGCTATTACCTGCACACACTTCCAAATGTATCAAGACATGCTATACACTAGAACTTGCAGAAGGGAGAAGAAATAAGAGTTCCCAAACACTGCAACTTAATCCCACTGAACACCATTATGATTCTACGGGGAAATAAACTGGAAAGAGATGAGATGGCTCTGAAGCAAGCAGTCCTTCCCACTGACTGGGTCAAGAAACCCACCTAGCAATACAGCTCATTAAAAGCTGAGAGTAACACCCAACACTCCACCTCTGGTGTTCAGAGAGGACAACACTCAAGAATGACTGACTGTTCCTGTGATCCAACTAGCAGGAGAGTAAGCACCCTTTTGAGATGCAAATTATATTAACACAGAGACAAACTTCATTCCAGATAACCTGGGTCTGGCAACCCTCAAAAAGACATTTGGTTTCCCACCACATTCATCCAATTCAAGAAACAATGCATGCCTACTATATGCTGAGTACTTACAGTGAAGGAAATCTCAAGTTCATGTAAAAAAAATTACTTTTATAAAACTCTTCAATGTTTTCCTATATATATGAAAATCAGATTACTGACTTACCAGTGTTAAGTTGGTTTTTCAGTAGCAGAGTCAGATTTAAACT
The DNA here is from genome assembly GCA_004023965.1 of Spilogale gracilis. Taxonomy (NCBI): domain Eukaryota; kingdom Metazoa; phylum Chordata; class Mammalia; order Carnivora; family Mephitidae; genus Spilogale; species Spilogale gracilis. The sequence continues at coordinate 20,049 of PITA01021010.1, read as the reverse complement.
GAGCCAAATACTTATCTGATCTAATCACTCTTAGAATCAACATATTCAAGGTGAGGGTTCAGGCTTAAGGATCTAGAAACAAGATGATGGCTCATGTGTGAATCAAAACTATAACCCCGACCTCACTGCACCTTTTCCTAGAAATGCATGAAAACAATGATTTACTACATGTTTCTTCTTTCCTCAATTTACTCTTTTCTACAGTCTATGCTGCTAGTCTCCTCAATCTGAATTCTACCTATTCTTCAAACCACAATTTAAATCCTATCTCAACTGTCACTTTGCTGACTTCACATCACCAATGCGATCGATCGTATCCTTCTCACTGAATTCTAAATCACACACTATCTACCCTCATTCACCTGTGTTGTTACTTTTTCCACGTTTGTCATATCTCTCCACCAAAATTGTGAGTTCCTGAAGGGCAGGAATCACAGATTCCTTGGTACTGCCCAGGACATCCAGCTGAGAAATTTGTATGTATGCAGGAAGTATTCGATTTACACATCAGGCATGACAGATAACAAAGGACTAAAAAGGTCAAGAATTTCTCCTCCAGGCATCAAACTAAGGCTTATAAAAACACCTACCAAGTCTTTCAAACTATCCCTTTTCAAGAGCAGGAAGTGGGGACTTGAGATGTTAAGAAGAGAAGATAGAGTAAGTTGTGGGAAGGTAGGCTGTTTTCTCACTCTTAAAGGCAAACAGTGAACGCACAGAGAGATCAGAAGACCGCAATTTTCAACAGGGTATGGCATTCAACATGTCAGTGGTCACACACATACTGGCTGAATTCCAGACTCCCTCTCTGTGGTTAGAGAGTTCTGGAGGCTCTGGTGTCTGCTGGCAAAAAAAATACAAAACAAAACAAAAAACAAAAATCAAGGCACCTGCTCTTCTTAGCACTGAAATATAGCAAAAAAGCACACACACACAGAGCTGATTCAGCAAGCAAAAGTAAAATAGCACATATATGACACTATGACCCTGGAGGGTGTGGAGCAAACAGGAAGAAAGAAAATGCCACAAAAGCCTGAAAAAACAGAACTTTTGGGTGAAAAGGCTAAAATACCCTTGGGACACTTAAATACTAGACTCTATTTGTGCTTCCAAGGAGCAAACATGCCTGTAGACACACATTGGAAGGATTTCTCACAGACTGTATTCGAGACAGTAAATACTGGAGGTGAGTTGTTATGTAGTCACTGGGTCTTAAGGCTGAATCTGGATATTTCCAAGGACGAGAACAACCAGAACTAATTCTAAAAATGATTGGCAAGGGTAGATTTAACAGTCACCCTGTGGTCTCGCTGGGTTTGGAGTGCTGTAGCTGGCTAGCCTGCTGCAGAAGCACATTCTTCACAAGGGTAGCATCACCTCTCCAGGGGCTAACAGACAATCTGGCAGAAACTGGTAAAAACCAATTTTATGTCAAAGGATGCAGTCCCCAGCATTCTGTTCTGGATCTTTTTATTACGTGAAGAGACAGAATCCGGGAAGGGGCAGGTAAAGGAAGTAATGTTAAAGACACTGGCAGCAGGACAACCAAAATAACCAAGCTGCAACAATATGTCCTGCCTTCTTCCTAAAGCCATTTCCTTCCATAGTGACAGGGAGCACAGGCATCTGCCAGGTCATTAGTATACTTGTTTTCACTTTCACAAGAATCCTAGAAACCAATGAGGGGCAAAATCCTCAACTCCCCACAGTTACCTTCCAACCCTTTCTCTTCGTGCTTTCTTCCTTCCCTAGAAACGACCGAACAGGGCCGATCTCCAGCAATCCGCTATTTGGCTCCACTGGGGGTGGGGGAGGGGGTCTGGTTAAAAGTGGAAAAGGCCGAGGAGGGAGGTGAGAAGCAACTGAAGCAAGAGTATGGAGCCGCGGAAAGAGAGGTCAACGTGGGAAGGAGACACGGTGAAAAAGAGTGAAAGAGGGCGCCTGGGGGGCTCAGTGGGTTAAAGCCTCTGCCTTCGGCTCAAGTCATGATCCCAGGGTCCTGGGATCGAGGCCCGCATTGGGGGGGGGGGGTCTCTGCTCAGCAGGGAGCCTGCTTCCTCCTCTCTCTCGGCCTGCCTCTCTGCCTACTTGTGATCTCTCTCTCTCTCTCTGTCTGTCAAATAAATAAATAAATAAACCATCTTAAAAAAAAAAAGAGTGAAAGAAAACGGAGAGGACAGTTGTCAGAGAACTTGCTAGGAGACACAAAAGATGGGGGGACAAGGAACGGGTGGAGAGGGAGTGAGGGGCAGGTGGAACACCCAAGGGGGGAAATGGGCTGGGCGGGAGTTCCGGAGCCACGGCCGGGACGCCCGGGATTTGGGGCCACCGACCAGAAAACAGGGAGCAGAGGGTATCTGGGAGGCCGGTGTCAGAGAAATCAGGGCTGTGCGAGAAGCTGAAGACCCATTCGGGGACTTCGGGGCGAAGAATTCACGCGGATGCCCAAACGCAGAGGGCACGGGGCTCTTACCGGTAGTTTGGGGCTGACCTCGCCCTTGCAAAAGTGGCAGAAAAACCGGTGCGCGGCGACAGCGGCGCCTGCGCCCGCCCCGGCCGCCGAGGCCTCCGCCATCTTTCTCTTCCGCCGCGGCTGTCCGAGAGGGCAGCGGCCCGTCCCTTGCCAGGCCGCTACCTCCCGGCCGCGGTCGCCGCCTCGGCCGCCGCCGCTGCCTCTGTGCCGCCGGCCGCCCCAGAGCCCGCGTGGGTCACGTGAGTCCGCCGGGCCCAGCGAGCCGGCGGCGCGGACGGCGACCCCGGGGCCCGCCTCCCGGCACCAAAGAGGCGCAGGAAGGAGCGTCCGCCCGCCGCAGCCCGCCCGCCGGCTCCTCAGACAGCGGCTCGCAGGTCCTCCAGCCTTCCAGCGAGGAGGAAGAAAGAGCGTCACCGGAAACCACCGAAACTCGGGGGTAGAGCGGCACGCGCTGTTCCCCTTTCCCTCCTTCCTGGCTGTCCGTCCTCCTGCGAGGAAGGGCGGTGGGCTCCCCCTCCGCCAGGCGGCCCGCGGGAGTCGGCGGCGTTAGATTGCATTGACCCAGAGGTTAGTGGAAAAAGCTCCCTGGACGAAGCCGGCCCTGTCTCTGGACGCGGGGACCAAGTCTAGAACGGGAACCTGCGTGAAGGGGGTGAAGAGCCCGGAGCTGAGCTCCTTGGAAGTGCTTTTCCGGGATGGCACAGGGTCTGGGGATGCTTCCAGATGGAAATATTGAGCTGAGAGCAGAGACGGCCTCTGGGGATCTGGGCAAATAAATGAACAAACCAGTGTTTGCGAGCACTTGGGATAATAAGGAAGTAATTATACTGTATAGTCAACAATGTTTCTGTTTGTGTCTACTTTGTGAAGGAGTAGGAATTTTAGAATTAAATACTGCCCTTCAGACAACATATTCCATCTCCTATTTGAAACACCCGGTTGAGAAGCCTTCCTTTACCTTATATTCTTTTTCTAAGTTGTCATTTCCTTCATGGACTGGGAATGACACTACTTGTTCATTTCCAGTGGGCTGTGAGCAGTGGCCTTAAGTCTTACAATCAGTGAAGTATAGAATCTAAAGTCTATGACATCACAAAACCATCTACACCCAATTTTTAAGGAAAATTAGAATCACACATAATCCCATACAAGTAAATTCGACATACAGTCTTCCAGTCTTTTTTTCTATGCATATGTATTTTTCTTTTTTGTTTTTCGTAGTAATTGAATTTTCCTCTGCATTTTGCTTTATAATCTACTTCTTTCACTTAATGAACAATTTTCTATACTCATACGTATTATACTTTGTTTTAAATGGTGGCCAGTATTCCATCACGTGGGTATGCCGTCATTTACTGAATTAATTCCTTATTGTTAAACATTAGGTTGTTTCTAGCATATCAGGATAATAAGAAGAATAACTGACATTTTTATTATTTTCTTGAGACAATCTAAAACGAAATTTTTTTAATATGTAATGTCAAAATTGCCCTCCAGAATGTACGTGAATTTATATTCAGAAGCTGTACTTCCAGCATAAGAGACTCCTCAGTACAATGACTCAAGCAGAAATTAAACTTTGCTCTTTGTTGCTACAAGAGCATTTTGGAGAGATTGTAGAAAAAATTGGAGTCCACTTAATCAGAACTGGCAGCCAGCCACTGAGAGTAATTGCCCACGACACAGGCACATCGCTGGATCAGGTATGTGTGGATGACATTAATTTGCTTTCAGTCTTTTTCTTTTTTTTTTTTAAGAATGTATTTATTTATTTGAGACAGAGAGAGGGAGATTGAGAGGGAGAAGCAGACTCCCTGCTGAACAGAGAGCCCGATACTGGACTCAATCCTAGGACCCAGAAATCATGACCTAAGCCAAAGACGGATGCTTTACCGACGGAGCCACCCAGGCATCCTGAATTTGCTTTCCTTCTTTTACCTACCTTTGAATATTGTTCCTTCCCCCACCACAAAATAAAAAAGGGAGAAAGTCTGCCCTAGGAACAGAACAGGGTTTGGGGGGCTGGGGGGGTGGGGGAGATGAGATGTAGGCTTTATGGTTCCCCTTCTCAGGGTATTCCTGGTTCATCATGGCTTCTTAGGCAAACTTTGCTCCTATTATGCTACACCTCGTTTATTCATAAGACGTCTCTTAATCTCAGGGCTATGAGAATAATGGAGGGGAAGTACAATGTACACTAGGGTTTTTTTGTTTGTTTTGTTTTGTCTTGTTTTTAGAAAGTGTGCTCACATGTATGCCAGCAAGGGTGGGGAAGGGGCAGAGAGAGAGGCCAACTCTTAAGCAGGCTCTGTATTTGGCCCTTGCCAGATGCAGGAACTCAGTCTCAAAACCCTGAGATCATGACCTGACTCGACATCAAGATTCAGATGCTTAACCAGCTGAACCACCAGGCGTCGCACATTGTACTTCAAACGATCAGAGGAAATATGAGCGTCACAGGGAGGAATCTTACTGATTTCTTCCATTGACATGTGATTCTTAATAACTTATCCAGTGGAGGGAGGGAAGAAGCACAGAGAGGGAACACAAGCCAGGGAAGTGAGAGAGAGAGAAGCAGGCTTCCTCCTTGCTCGGCAGGAAGCCTCATGCAGGGCTTGATCCCAGAACCCTGGGATCATGACCTGAGCCAAAGACAGACTCTTAATGATGGAGCCACCCAGGCACCCCCAGCCATCTCCTAAAACTTACTAGTGAATTATTAGACAAAAATGAGCTGTGTCTTCAGATCTTTCCTCTTTGGGGTCCTATCTAGGTGAAAAAAGCCCTTTGTGTGCTCATCCAACATAACCTGGTGATCTATCACGTGCACAAGCGTGGCGTAGTGGAGTATGAAGCCCAGTGCAGCCGGGTGTTGCGAATGCTTCGGTACCCCCGGTACATCTATACTGCCAAGACGCTGTACGGTGACACCGGAGAGCTCATTGTGGAGGAGCTGCTCCTGAATGGCAAAATGACGATGTCAGCTGCTGTGAAGAAGGTGGCGGACCGACTCACAGAGACTATGGAGGGTCAGTACTGTCTGCATGGCCGTTAGCCAACGCATAGATTGGCTGGCTGCAGGACCGGACCCTCAGCTAACGTAGGCCGTCTCATCTGCCTCTCTCCTCCTGTTGTGCAGATGGCAGGACCATGGACTACGCCGAGGTATCAAACACATTCGTGCGACTGGCAGACACACACTTTGTACAGCGTTGCCCCTGGGTGCCTGCCACTGAGAATCCAGACCCAGGGCCACCGCCACCTGCCCCCATTCTTGTCATCAGCGAAAAGGACATGTACCTGGTTCCTAAACTGAGTTTAATCGGTAAGGAATTTTGACCCCTGGGACTGTGACTTGCCCTACTTGCGGATTCTTCCTTAGTGATTGTTAAAGGAATGAGTGAATCAATCAAGAAGTTACCAGGAATCAGGGTGCCCTGGGTGGCTCAATCGTTAAGCGGCTGCCTTCAGCTCAGGTCATGATCCAAGGGTCCTGGGATTGTGCCCCGCATTAGGCTTCCTGCTCAGCAGAAGGCCTGCTTCTCCCTCTCTCACTCTCTCGTCTCGTGTTCCCTCTCACTATGTCTCTCTCTGTCAAATAAAATCTTTTAAAAAAAAAAAAAGAAGAAGAAGTTACCAGGAATTCACCTTGTGCCAGATACATTCAAGTCCCTGACCTTTTGGGGCTTAAGTCTAATAAAAAGACTTTCATTAATCAAATAACCACACAAATATATAACTGTAATTAGTACTATGAAGGAAACGTGAGTTTTTTGTTGTTGTTGTTGTTTTTTAAAGATTTTCTTTATTTATTCATGAGACATAGGCGGGGTTGAGGGGAAGCAGAGGCAGAGGGAGAAGCAGGCTTCCGGCGGAACAGGGAACCTGAAGTGAGACCCTGGGATCAGGACCTGAGGTGAAGGCAGATGCTTAACCGACTGAGCCCCCCAGGTGCCCAAAAAGTAGGAGATGTTTTGAAAATAATTAACAGGGGACTAGATTTATCAGGGTTCCGAACACATGCTTCTTTGAGAAAGTGGCATTTGTGCTAAGATTTGAAACAGAGGTAGGAGCTAACCAGTGAAGTAATGTATGAAGGGAAACAGGATAAATGTTTTTGGCAAAAGGAATAGTGCGAAGTGAGGAAAAAAAATGGGTGGGCGCCTGGTTGGCTCATTGGGTTAAAGCCTCTGCCTTCGGCTCAGGTCATGATCTCAGGGATCGAGGCCCGCGTCAGGCTCTCTGCTCGGCGGGGAGCCTGCTTTTCCCCTCTCTCTCTGCCTGCCTCCCTGCCTACTTGTGATCTCACTCTCTCTGTCAAATAAATAAATAAAAATCTTAAAAAAAAAAAAAAAAAGGTAGGATAGTTGAGGAAGTAGAATGAGAACCACTAAAGGATTTAAAGGACATGACATGATCTAATTTAAATTCTTAAAAGATTTCTCTGCTTGCAGAAAGGATGGGGTACAGGTAAAAGGTTGACAAGCACAGTGGAAAATTAGATATAGAAAAGGTGAAGGAGACAGAGGTACCACAACTGTGTGTCTGTCTTGCATGTGGGGGAGGATGATGGGCCCACTCAGGAAAGGAAGCATTTGGAGCAGTAACAGTATATGAGGGAGAAAGATTATAACTTTCTTTTTTGAATATGTTGAGTTTCAAATGACTTCATCATTGCCGTGATTTTTTTTTTTTAAAGATTTTATTTATTTGTTTGACAGAGATCACAAGGCAGAGAGGCAGGCAGAGAGAGGGGAGGAAGCAGGCTCCCTGCTGAGCAGAGAGCCCGATGCGGGCCTCGATTCCAGGACCCTGAGATCCTGACCTGAGCCGAAGGCAGAGGCTTTAACCCACTGAGCCACCCAGGCGCCCATCTTGAATTTCTTGTAGCTCCTCAGCCTCCCCAGCAATGTTACCTTGAGGCAGCTGGAGTGGAGGGACACCTGCTCTGAGGTTCAGTGATTTCCTGTCTTCATCTGAAATGTAACCTAGCTGTTTACCTGTTTTATTTGGCAGGGAAAGGCAAAAGGCGAAGATCCTCTGATGAAGATGCTGCTGGGGAGCCTAAAGCCAAGAGACCAAAACACAGCACTGATAACAAAGAGGTAATGGCACTAGGAGTCCTCACCTTGAGGCAAGGCAGAAAGAGCACCTAGGTAACCTGCCCCGAGAGAGTTCACAAGGTTGAAAAGTAGTAGGATTATGAACATCATTAAACATTGACCAAGAATAAACTAGCAAAGTGTGAACTCCATTGCTGTCTCCCTTCTGAGGCTTAACTTACTTCAGTCATAGGACAGAGATAACTGCTTATGCAAAAAAAAAGGCCTTCTGTTTTCTCTCTGAAATAAGAGGGAAGGTCATATGTTGAGAGCAAGAAGAGAGGGGTAAATGGGAGGCTCTAGGAAACTGGAGAAGAGTTCAGGTAGAGAAAGATTAGAAGTGAGTTTAGAGAATCTGAATTTGGGTGTTGTGAATTGTCTTGCGAAGGCACTAATCCACAAACCTGAATGATTTCTTTTCTACTCCACGCAGTTGCTACTGAATAAGAAACAGTGAACAGTTAAATCCAAGCTCCTTACCAGAAAACTCAGCACATTCACTGTATCCAGATGTTTCTCTCTAATCCTTCTCTCCCCCGCAGCCCATTCCAGATGACGGGATTTACTGGCAGGCCAACCTTGACAGATTCCACCAGCACTTCCGTGACCAAGCCATTGTCAGCGCAGTTGCCAACAGGATGGACCAGGTGACATCTAAGTGGGCGGGATGGTGGCCTGAATCAGGAGCATTCGCTTCCTTGCCGGATGTGGCCATTGGCGTATAGTCAGAGCCAGCACGGCGGAGGGGAGTCTGAACTGCAGTTCGCTTTTCCTACCCAGACCAGCAGCGAGATCGTGCGGACTATGCTTCGGATGAGTGAGATTACCACTCCTTCCGCTGCCCCCTTCACCCAGCCGTTGTCTTCCAATGAGGTGACTTCCATGTTCTCGTACTACTTTTCTGACAGACTTGGATATTTTAATTCCTTTTTTTTCTTTTTAAGATTTTATTTATTTGACAGAGAGGGAACACAAGCAGGGGGAGTGAGAGAGGGAGAAGCAGGCCTCCTGCTGAGCAGTGAGCCCGATGTGGGGCTCGATCCCAGGTCTCCGGGATCATGACCTGAGCCGAAGGCAGACGCTTAACCACTGAGCAACCCAGGCGCCTCTGGATATTTTAATTCTTGTACACAGAGCCTGGGATTAGTTGAGGTCTGAGCCTTGAAAGAGTTTTTATTGTTTGAGATGGGACAAGGATTCTGAATGTTCAGGTGGTAGGTAGGGACTAAAATATTTGGTCTCTGGGGATCCATCCTTAAAAACCTAGACCATTCTCTTAGTCAAAGTATAAGCTATTCCTAATTGTTCCAAGAATCCACTCTTTGGAATCTGAGAACCTTTGTTGCTCAAAACATTATTTAGCCCCTTGTATTTGTTTTGTGCAGTATACTAATTTTGTGTATTTTAAGTTTGTTTTTAATATATGTTTCTTAAAACATGAATATTTGGTATATCAAATACATTTTATTTACATTCTATTTCATAATTATATTTACCCATATTAAATATAGTTATATTTTCACTCTATATTATTTTAAATTTTTTATTTTTTAAACATTTAGTCTTTTTTTTTTTTAAGATTTTATTTATTTGACAGAGGGAGAGATCACAAATAGGCAGAGAGGCAGGCAGAGAGAGAGGAGGAAGCAGGCTCCCTGCCGAGCAGAGAGCCCGATGTGGGCCTCGATCCCAAAACCCTGAGATCATGACCTGAGCCAAAGGCAGAGGCTTTAACCCACTGAGCCCCGCAGGCGCCCTATTTTAAATATTTTAAACTTATTATATAACAAAAAATTTCAGGCTTTTTTTCTTTCAGCAAAAGTAATTATGTGACCTGTATTCAAACAATAGAAATGTATAATTTTTTTAAGTTGTAGTCCCCTAAACTTTTAGGAATGATGGGCACGTTCTATATCTTATTGTGGGTGGTAGTTCCATGGGTATATGTAATTGTCAACAGTCATCAACTGAACCTCTAAAATCTGGGCTTGTTACTGTATGTAACATACCTCAGTTTAAATATATATATAATTTTGTGTGATCCCAGCCCAGCCCTGGGGACTCTTGTTCATAGTTTGATACCTATATTTATTCAGACCTTTTTTTTAACGAATAACCTCACATTTATGTAGTTATATGTATATTTTTTTAGCAAAAAAGAAAAAGTAGGATTATACTTTACATACTGTTCTGAAGTTGCTTTTTTCGGGGCACCTGGGTGGCTCAGTTGGTTGAGCGACTGCCTTCGGCTCAGGTCATGATCCTGGAGACCCGGGATCGAGCCCCACATTGGGCTCCCTGCTCAACGGGAAGCCCGCTTCTCCCTCTCTCAGTCCCCCTGTTCGTGTTCCCTCTCTAGCTGTGTTTCTCTCTGTCAAAGAAATAAATAAAATTTTTTTAAAAAAATAGATAAAGTTGCTTTTTTCATATGACAGTGTATCTGAGCCTTCTTTTTCATGTCAGTGTATGTGGATCTCATTTCTTATGACAGTTTCATGTTCCATTTAGTAACCACGCTGTACTTTAATCGGGTCCTTATTATTGTACATTCGGATTGTTTCTAGTTGTTTACTCTTACAAACTGCTGTATAGTTGGGTGTATTTATACTTGTGATATCTGAAATTAAAACATCTTTATTTCAATAATGTCAGCAACTCTAACTTCCCAAACCGATTTTCGGCATCTCTTTTTGCTCCATAGATCTTCAGATCCCTACCTGTCGGCTATAACATCTCTAAACAAGTTCTCGATCAGTATCTCACTCTGCTGGCAGATGATCCAGTAAGTCTGTTTTTTCTTTTTTTTCTTTTTTTTCCTGCTGTGTTTATGATTTATTTCTGCCACTGAGACCTGGTATCCTTCTTCTGTAGCCTCATTTTCTACCTAGCCAGCTCAGACAGTTTCTCTGCCATCATCTGAGGAGGGTTACCTTGAATTTCTTGTAGCTCCTCAGGTCCTCAGCTCCACGACCTAAAAACTCGTGGTCATATTTGCTCCGAAAATAGAATCACTGGACTTTCCATTCAGTTAACACACTCTGTCTCTCTGTTTTTTTTTAATAGCTAGAGTTTGTTGGAAAGTCTGGCGACAGTGGTGGAGGAATGTATGTCATCAGTATCCTTGCCAGTTATTTCCTTACAGTCAGGCAGCGCGAACTACGAGGAAGAACGGTGACTTATGAAAAAAAGATTGGATAACGTTTAGTAGATTAAATAAGTCAGAAAATTGAACTAATACATCGATGATAAAGAAGTAAAAAGGGCTTTTAATCAACCGAATTTTAGTTAAACAAAACCCTGACTTAAATCCTAGTAAAGTGAGTTATTGAAGTGCTTACATACCATAAATGAGACCGATGTAAAAAACAAAAGAGCGTTTCAATTTTGAATTAGAGACAGAAGATTAAAACTAAGATCACAGTGAGCCGGCCAGAACATTACTGACCTTAATGCTCTACATGAAGACCTGCACACAGCTCTAGCCTCCCTAGCCACCGCCAATCTGGAGTCTGTCGTACAGGAGAGGTAAGCGGGTCACCTTGCTCAGGGTTGGGGCCAGATACTTCCTTTCCACGCTTTATTTGAATAAGCAATTTGATCATTAGGAAAGCACCCAGTGTACACACATCTTAGTGCATTTTGCCCATTTTTCCACTGGACTGCTACAGATCCCATCCGCTACTGCTCTTCACCCTAAATACCCTGCTGCCTAATTCCTAATGGTGCCATTTCACCAGGCTTCCTAAAGCCTTTACTTACAAATGCAGGAACTCGGGTGCTCAGGTGAGTCAGCGGTTGGTAACTCCTTTATGATTAGCAGAACCTGTGGAGTCGTGGAAGGGTACCCAGACCACTGTTCTTCTCTGTGGTCCTGGCTCCGTACATGGAAACAGAGCAACCGCCCTTTGTGACTGGGAGCTAAAACTAATCTGTGCCATGCCATTTGCCTTCTTTATTCTTTATTCCTTTCCAGGTTTGGGTCTCGCTGTGCCAGAATATTCCGTCTAGTTTTGCAAAAGAAACACCTAGAACAGAAGCAGGTAGAAGACTTTGCAATGATTCCAGCAAAGGAGGCAAAGGATATGCTTTACAAGATGCTCTCAGGAAATTTCATATCACTCCAGGTGACCAGTGGAGCTGGCCGAGGGTGAAAGAAACTTCTGAGGCAAAACATCCTGAACCCCAAGCAAACTGTCTCCAGCTCTGAGACAGGGGGAAAAAAAAAACACAAAAACTTAACAGAGATATAGCAAGCACTTGAAAGAGAATTGGGAAGCTTTAAGTAGCCTAGTTAAAAAGAGGCACAGCCAAGAAATCACCCCAGAATTGCCTCTTCTCCTTAGTTCCTAGTCCTTGTGATTTGTCCTTTCCTCAGGCCTTACAAGGTCTATTATAGATTAAATCTGCCAGTGGTATCTGTCGGGTCCTCACTATGGGTGAGGAAACAGACTGGGGCTGGGAGTCAGAATCGGTTCTGCCTCTGACCCAGTTAACGCTGACCTACCACCATTCTCTCATCAATGGTGGTAATAAAAATAATATTGTTTGTCCTGAAGATCAAATACAGTCTACGTGGCACGTAAGCGTTGCTCAGGAAATGTTAATTGCCTTTTCTTCCCCACCGAGGATGCCTGCAGTCAAATAGGAAAAGCTGTCCATGTGGCTGATTCTGCCATAAACACAGATGCTGAATGGCTGGGGAAGAGGAAAGTATAAGTGAAAGAGAGAGCTGAGTCGCTCTGGATGGGACAGGTGTTTCTTTTGCCATTTCTGAAGAACAGTATGATTTCTCTTTCTTTCTGTGGACAAATAGGAAATTCCCAAAACGCCAGACCATGCCCCATCCAGGACCTTCTATTTATATACTGTGAACGTCCTGTCAGCGGCCCGGATGTTGCTGCACAGGTGCTATAAGGTAGTGTCTTCCGGACCCTCTCCCTGTCCCCTCTGCACAGACGAGGCACACCCTTGCCCCCGTTAGCCATTTTACTTGAGCTACTTAAAGAGACTCATGTGCATTTCTTATCTTCTCTCCCCTCAGAGCATAGCCAACTTGATAGAAAGGAGACAGTTTGAAACCAAAGAGAACAAGTGAGTAGCATTTTCAGTTGAATAATTACATTTTTCAAGGTCAAAGTCTTGAAGGGAAATTTCCTGTAGAAATAAGAACCAGTAGAGACAACAACCAGTCTAGTTGCGTTGAATTATTGGCTTGGTTTGACCTAAATCGTACATTAGTCTAAACAGTTCTGATATACCCCCAGTGAAACAATTTTGCAGATTAAATTTATAGGAAATGTACATACTGGCATTGAACTTTAAGTGCAGATGAGAGGCAGTAAGAGTTTCAGGAGTGAAGTCTTATTTCTAGTTAATTGTAAAAACTATCTTTGGCAGCTGGCAATATCCATTTTGAGCAGAAACATGGGGGAAGAGGGAGTCACGCTGTAGAGGTGATGAGTAAAAGACTCGCCAAGGCTGGGGACGTGAGTTGTGTTTGTCTGACAGGCGTCTGCTGGAAAAGTCTCAGAGGGTGGAAGCCATCATTGCCTCGATGCAGGCTACAGGTGCAGAGGAGGCACAGCTCCAGGAAATAGAGGAGATGATCACAGCCCCTGAACGCCAGCAGCTAGAGACCCTGAAGCGGAACGTCAATAAGTACGCGTCACAATCTCAAGCCTGTGTTTCAGAATCCCTCCCAGACGAGTCCACCTCGACACCCCGCTACCCCTCCAACCTCACCCAAGCAAACCTAAACTCACTCTCTTCTTCCCCAGCTCAGTTGCCACAACTTAATCCACCTGTTTGCCGAAGCTTAAAAACTCTGAAAGCAGTTCAGCTTCTACTGCCTTATCACGCAGTTTTGATCCCCAAGTCTGTTGATTTAACTTCAGTAATGTGTCTCAAGTCTGGCCTTTCATCTTGGTCTTCATGCAGGCCTTCATCACTTCTTTCCTAGACCTTTGCAGTCACCTCCCCCCTTCAAACCATCTCTTAACAGTGCTCTCAGTGCCATTCTCCATGGCCTCTGATCTTAAATAATGAATGTCCAATCTGGGTAAATGCTTTCACTTTTTCACTCAGGTTGGATGCCAGTGAGATCCAGGTGGATGAAACCATCTTCCTGCTGGAGTCATATATTGAGAGCACCATGAAGAGATAATGACCCAGCAGAAGAGTCTTTCTCAAAAAAATCTGAGGAGGGGGCGCCTGGGTGGCTCGGTGGTTAAGCGACTGCCTTCGGCTCAGGTCATGATCCCAGAGACACGGGATCGAGTCCCACATCGGGCTCTCTGCTCGGCAGGAAGCCTACTTCTCCCTCTCTCACTCCCCCTGCTTGTGTTCCCTCTCTCACTGCTGTGTTTCTCTCTGTCAAATAAATAAAATCTTTAAAAGAAAAAATCTGAGGAGATTGGAAGGAAAAATAAAGGAGGTGCCTGATCCATTCTTTGCAGTGAGATACATTGTCAATTCTTTTTTTTTTTTTTTAAGATTTTATTTGAGAGAAAGAGTGAGCAAGTGTGCCCATGCACGCAAGAGAGAGCAGGAACGAGCAGGGGGAGAGGGAGAAGCAGATTCCCCGCTGCAGAGGGAGCCCAACATGGGTCCTGGGATCGTGACCTGAGCTAAAAGCAGATGCCCAACCGACTGAGCCATCCAGGTGCCCCCAATGCTGATTCTTATACTGAAATGCCCTCTCTATCCCTACTGCCCAAAGTACACCAGAGTTTGCCATGTATTTTGAAGTTTGCTGATCCCATATTATCCGCATCATGTATTCTCCCCTCATCAGCTCTCAGTGGGGGAAAGGACCTTAAATCAACAAGATTAATCATCTATCAGACACATTCTTTCCCACCAGGAAGTGAGCCATACCTGTGTTTGAATATCTGTGGCAGTGGGAGAAGTTTTGTCCTAAGCAGTTCGTTTCATTCTCAAAAGGCTACCCCTGTTCTTTATTTTTTTAAGTTTTAATCACACACACACACACACACACACAGTGTAGGAAATGTGAAAGACAACCACACAGAGGGAGATAAAAGCTATTTTCAGGACTAGCAGGTGGATTGGCCCCAGCATTCAAACTAGAATCAACGGCTAGAAGACACTTGCCAGTTCAGGCTTCTCGCACATCTGAAACTGTAAGACACTTAGCACGACGGCTAGCGTATGGTAAGCACTCAACTCATCGCCTTCCTCTTCATGTTTTCTTAAAAGCAGCAATTCTAAGTTTTGTCTCTTGGTGGCATGGATAAAAACCTAGTTGTAATTTGTCCCAGCACCTTCCGTTCATTTAAAGCAGGTAGATGCTGTTATCTCTTCCGTTTCCTCTTGCCAATATCCATTCTAATTCATTAAGATTGATGAATTTAATTCATCAGTCAAGTGCCAAATTATTGCTAGCCATTATACTGGATGTAATATACCAAGATAAATAAGTTGTTGTCTCTGCCTTCTCACCATTCTTTACTGAGCACCTGTTATGTGCCCAGGACTGGGCTAGGCTTTAGGAATGCAAAGATGAATAAACCTTGCACACAGAGCCTAGTGGGAGGAGACAAATACAAGGAAATACTGGGGGGCTCTCGCAGAAGAGTAGTGTATACAGAGGGGCAAGAGGGAGAAGGGTCAGGAAGCAAAGGGAGTACAGAGAAAATAATCTGTCTTTTGAAATATGAGGATTTAGGGAGCCTGGGTGGCTCAGTTGGTTAAGCGACTGCCTTCGGCTCAGGTCATGATCCCAGACACCCGGGATCGAGTCCCGCATCGGGCTCCCTGCTCGGCGGGAAGCCTGCTTCCCCCTCTCTCGCTCCCCCTGTTTGTGTTCCCTCTCTGGCTGTGTTTCTCTCTGTCACGTAAATAAAATCTTAAATAAATAAATGTAAATATATATATATTTATATGAGGATTTGTCAGGTGGAAGGGGAGAGGGTGCCAGAAGGAAGCAGAGCTTGGTTCCAGGAAGAAGTACAAACAGGATGTGACTAGAAAACTGGGCCTATGTGCTGCCAGCATTGAGGCTGGACTGCGGCAGGAGCAGGGGCGGAGGGGGTCGTCACTGTACAAGCTTGGTAG
Source organism: Spilogale gracilis (assembly GCA_004023965.1). Taxonomy (NCBI): domain Eukaryota; kingdom Metazoa; phylum Chordata; class Mammalia; order Carnivora; family Mephitidae; genus Spilogale; species Spilogale gracilis. The sequence goes on along the minus strand of PITA01021010.1, from coordinate 4,398 downwards.
CCGATCTTCTAAGCAGTGGAAAGCGAGATGACGCTTTCCGGAAAGATCTCTCTGGAAGCACCCTAGAGAATGACGGTAGGGGAAGGACTATTTGGAGACCTGCAGGAAGATCTCCGGCAGAATACGAGAAAGGCTGGGGCAAGGAACAATGGAGGCTAGAGAGCAAGACGTATGAGAAAGTTTAAGGAGGTAGAATCTGCTGCGTTGGGTTGCCATTTGAGTGAGAAGAAAGAGAAGGGAGGGGACAAGAATGCTTCCTGAGCGTCTGGTCAAGAGACTAATTGGCGGTGATCCGACTATAGCCGATGGGGTAACGGGCTGCGTGGAGCACCCGGCCCGTGGCTGCCGGGAGGTGACAGTGAGGTGAGAGATCGTCCAGTCTGAATCACTCCTAAGCAGAGGATCAGGCGAGGATTTAGAGGCTTTCTTCTTTGTCGTTCCCGAACATTGCCCCCTGGCTCATCCGCAAGCGTGCCCTCCAGATTTCCCGGCCGAGCCCCGACCCAGCACAGCCCCGACCAGCCGGGCGCTCCCGAGCCGCCGCACCGCGGGGCCAGCAGAGGGCGCCGGCGGGCGGCGGGCGCTGAGCCGCGCTATGGCGGCCGCGCGGGTGCTGCTGCTCCTGTCCGGGCGGCTGGTGTCGCCGAGCTTCGCGCAGAGTGTGTGTCGCCTCCTGGGCGCGGGGACAGGGCTCGGACCGTGGCCCACGCACTGCAGCTTGAAGCGAGGACGACTCGTCCTCTCGGACGGGCCATTCCCGGGCGCTTCGACCACACTTCCGCTCCAGGTCGGGAGAAGGGGGACCCGGGGTGCGGGGCAGGAGTGGGGTCCGGGCGGAGCTGGCGCGAGAGGCCTGGGGTAAGGATCGACCGGGCTCGACCTCCTCCCCCACCGCGCGGCGTTGCCGGATTTCTGCCCGGCTTCTGAAGCCTTAACCCAAAGGGCTACCCCCCCCCCCCCGGCAGCGACCCCCTTTCTGCCCTTTTGTGGCACTGGACCAGCAGCAGCTCAGGGCTCCGGGGCCGGAGCTGCCCACGCGGCCCACGAATCGCGGTGTGGATCTGGGTGTGGCGGTCATTCTGCAGTCCAGCGACCACACTGTCTTGTTAACCCGAAGAACACGCACCCTCAGCGTTTCTCCCAACCTCTGGGTACCCCCAGGTGAGTGCCCTGAGAACGAGATCCAAGTCCAGCGAAGAAAGCGGTCCTTCACCAAGAGTGCTATTCCCAGTCTCAGGAGGACAGAGAGGCAGCCCAGAAGTGTGGCAGGGTCCCCTTTTCACAAGGAGTTGCAATGGCATCTGTGCCCACTGGAGGAGAGGGCAGGACCACCAGCCCGCCCGGTTTCCTGACCAAGACCACCGCCACTTATCTGTTGGTCCCACTCCTGTTGCAGGTGGGCACGTGGAACTTGACGAAGAGGTAACCAATCAGCTAACCCCGCCTTCACCTTACCCTGAAAACGGAGACTTGTGCCTGGGGCTGGCCTTGGGTGTGGGCTGAGGGAGGGGCAAAGAACTTGAACTTGAAGGTGCTTTCTCTCATTCCCAGCTGTTGGACGGTGGGCTTCGAGAGCTTTGGGAGGAGAGTGGACTACAGCTGCCCAGGGGCCAGTTCTCTTGGGTCCCTCTGGGGTTATGGGAGGTGAGACAGGAACTCTGAAAAGGTCCCTTCCTTATTTAACCAAGAGCCCTCAACAACCTGGAACCCACCAAAGCCAAAGATCAGCCCTACCTCCCTTGGCCACAGGAGAAACGATTTAACTGTGGGTGCGTGGGTGGGAGTCCCCCAATCCACAGTCCCCACCTGTGTCCCTCTTGCACCATCTCTACCCTCCACTTCTTCACCTATATTTACAAAGTCTCAAAAAGAGATAGGAAGTTCTCATTTTTGCTGTACTCCCTCCTAGTCTGCCTACCCTCCTAGGCTGAGCTGGGGTCTCCCCAAACACCACCACATCGTTCTGTATCTCCTCGTGGTCTCCCAGGAGTCACAGCAGCAGCTGCAGGTAGGGCTGGCACCATAGGAAGGAAATGGGGCTGAGACCCTAGCAGAGTGGTTGGTTCTGTGACTAAGGTGGGGGGGAGGGGCGCAAGTCCGAGATAACCGAGAAAGCCAGTAGCCTCCCCTCGCCCTGCCCCAGGTCTCTCTCCATCCCACCTGCGGGTAGGCTGCGACCAAGAACAGGCCTCCTGAGAGAGACCGTGGCTAAGGGGTCTACCTATCTGGCCCAGGCCCGGATCCAACCAAACCCAAGTGAGGTGAGCGCCTTTGTGTGGCTGGGACCAGATGTAGCAGCTGCAGTGGCCGCCACCGAGGACGGGACAGGGACAGAGACACCCGGACACCTCCCCCAGGAGCTGCCACCCTCCGTGCTGTAAGAGCTTTGGCCTGACTCTCCAACACACCGACACATACTCATTGAGAAGCCCCACTTCTCTCCCTCCTCAGGGGGGGGTCTGGTGTCATGGGGGAGATTCAGGGAGTGGGCTGGTCAGCTGATGACGAAAGGGGCACGAGATCAAAGACACTGTCCATCCACCTCTAAGGGTTCCTGCTCCCGCTGGCTAGCACAGACCCCCTGGGTGTGAGTCCCACTCCCCCGCAGGGGCCCGTCATGGAGCCCTCCTTGAACCTGTTGCTTTCTGTACAATGAGGGCAGCCCCCACCCACCCTCTCCTGCTGCGGCTGGAGGGCCCCCTGGAGGAGGGCTAAGCCACAAGGCACAGCCCAGATAGGAGCGGATTTATGCAGCGTAGAAGAACTAGCGGAGGACGGAGGAGCTCGCCCCCGGGCTTTGCCCGTGACCACACTGCTGAGGACGACCCCACCCACAGCTGAAGGCAAAGAGAGGGTCAGCTCCGGGACCAAGTTTGCCCTCAGGCTCTGGCTGCAACATCTGGGCAGGTAAGGGTAAAGGGCTTGAGGGCTCTGAGACTTCGGGTGGTCTCTGAGGGAGAGGAAGAACAAATGCTCCTGGAACGCCTCAGTGGGACGCCCCTCCCATGTGAAAGTGGGCCCAGGCCCTGCAAGGAGGAGCAGAACATGGGCCCCCTCCCCCAGGCTCTGGGGGAGTGGGTAATCCCCCCGCCCAGTCCACCTCCTGAGAGACTCACAGACATTCACAACCTTTATTATGGGTAAGAACTTTGCTACAACTTTGAGAATAAAAAGTAAAATTACAACATAGGCCCTAGCCCCTGGAGGAGCCTGAAAAAGGAGAATGGGGAGACCATGAGGTCTTCCCACCTCCCAGAAAAGGTGCAGAATGAGCCAGACCTAACGATGAGGCCATGGGCCTTTCGAAGCTCATGCCCCAAGCTGGTCAGCGTATGAAACATTGTGAACTTAAATATATAAATAGAGAGAGACCTAGGCAACAGGCCAGGCCCTGCTCCCAAACCCCTGGGGATCAGAGCTAAGGCCTTATCTCCTCCTCAGTCATACTGGGAAGTAGGAAGCAGGGGAAATCATCTTTGGAGTATTTTGGTTTCTCTTGTTTATGTACAAAAAAATCTGCAACCCAAAATAAGAATTCTCTGTCCCTATGTGTGCCCGTCTCAGCTTCTCTACCCGTCTGGCCAAAGAGAATGGAATGGACACGAAGAGACAATGGATGTGGGGAAGGAACAGAACCATAGGTTTGGGGAAGAGAGGGCACCTAGGGGACAAGAGAAAGGCCCTTCCCCCAACTCACACCCCATCCCAGGTGCCTCCCACTGCCTCGGTTAACATACCCAAAGGAAGGAATGCGCCAGCCATCTAAAGAACATTTCCAAAAATAGAACCCAAACGTCCTTAAAAAGAGGTTAAATATTAACCCTTCGGGTACTGGCCTGGTTAGGCAGAGAAGGCCAAAAACAGGTATCCGTGAAGGTCTTTCTGACCTTTGGCCAAAGCCCCCCGAGGGGTCAGGGTGGCCAGGAGTCTGGACTCCACAGCGTACTTGCTCAGTGTTGGGAGCAGTGAAGTGTCCATCATCCAGGGGACTCAGTCCAGGGAAATGATGTCTGACCGGCAGCCAGTCAAAGAGGGACCTGAGGACAGGGCTCCTCCAGGCCCCTCCCTCAAGGCCCCCCCAGGGGCCACAATGCTACTGACGCGGCCAGGAGGGGGTGCTGGAGTGGTGCTGCGGTGAGAGCTCCCCAATGTGGGGGCTAATGGGCCCAGGAAGTGGGAAGGGGTCCCTCGGTACTGGAAGAAGTGGCCAAGGGCATCCTGTTCATCTAGCGAGGTGATGACGGAGGGACCATAGTGCTGGGAGGAATCAAGGGCACAGTTTAAGACTTTCTCCTGGCTTCCCCACCTCCCAGTCACTCATCTCAGAAACATCCTGGGATAAATCAACCCTCTGGATCCCCAGATAGTCTCTGAGAAGCAAAGGAGACTCTTTCTTTC
>PITA01021009.1:0-33648 GCA_004023965.1 Spilogale gracilis | reverse complement strand
TTTTTTTTTTTTAAAGATTTTATTTATTTGACAGAGAGAAACACAGCCAGAGAGGGAACACAAGCAGGGGGAGTGAGAGAGGGAGAAGCAGGCTTCCTGCCGAGCAGGGAGCCCGATGTGGGACTCGATCCCGGGTCTCCAGGATCATGACCTGAGCCGAAGGCAGTGGCCTAACCAACTGAGCCACCCAGGCGTCCCTCACCACTTTCATTCAAGATAATAGTGGAAGTCCTAGCCACAACAATCAGGCAAGGGAAAGAAATAAAAGGCATCCAAATTGGTAAAGAAAAAATAAAAATTCCACTATTTGCCGATGACATAAAACTATATATAGAAAACCCTAAAAATCCCACCAAAAAGCTGCTAGAATGGACAAGTGAATTCAGTACAGTTGCAGGATACAAAATCAATGTATAAAAATTCATTTCATTTCTATACACTAATAGTGAAGAAACAGAAAGAGAAATTAAGAAAACAATGCTATTTACAATTGCACCAAAAATAATAAAATATCAGGAATATAAAATTAACAAAGGAGGTGAAAGACCTATACTCTGAAAACTATAAAACATTAATGAAAGAAATTAAAGATGGCACAAACAAATGGGAAGACATTCCAGGCTTATGAATTGGAAGAACAAATATTGTAAAAATGTCCAAAGTATGGGGCACCCAGGTGGCTCAGTCTTTAAGCGTCTGCCTTTGGCTTTGGTCATGATCCCAGAGTCCCAGGATTAAGTCCTGCATCAAGCACCACATTGGGCTCCCTGCTCAGCAGGAAGTTTGCTTCTCCCTCTCTCAGTTCCCCTGCTTGTGTTCTCTCTCTGTGTCTTTCTCTGAGTTAAATAAATAAACAAAATCTTTATTTAAAAATGTCTAAAGTAGGGGCGCCTGGGTGGCTCAGTTGGTTGGGCGACTGCCTTCGGCTCAGGTCATGATCCCGGAGACCCGGGATTGAGTCCCACATGGGGCTCCCTGCTCGGCGGGAAGCCTGCTTCTCCCTCTCTCACTCCCCCTGCTTGTGTTCCCTCTCTGGCTGTGTTTCTCTCTGTCAAATAAATAAAATCTTTAAAAAATAATGTCTAAAGTAATCCACAGATTTAATGCAATTCCTGTCAAATCCCAACAGCATTTTTCACAGAACTGGAACAAATAATCCTAAAATTTGTATGGAACTACAGAAGACCTCAAATAGCCAAAGCAATCGTGAAAATGAAGAACAAAACTAGAAGTATCACAATCCCCAATTTCAAGTTATACTGCAAAGCTGAAGTAATCAAAACATGGAACAAAATACCAGAACAAAAATACACACATATATCAGTGGAACAGAACAGAGAGCCCAGAAATAAACCCATGATTATACAGTCAATTAATCTTCAACAAAGGAGGAAAGAATATGCATGGTGAAAAGACAGTCTCGTCAATAAATGGTGCTGGGAAAACTGAACACCTACATTCAAAAAAATTAAACTGGACAACTGTCTTAGATCATACACAAAAATAAACTCAAAATGGATTAAAGACCTAAATGTAAAACTCAAAACCACAGAAATCCTAGAAAAGATCATAGGAAATAATTTCTCTGATATTGGCCATGACAATTTTGAAATATTATCTCCTGTGGCAAGAAAAATAAAAGCAAAAGTAAACAATGGGGACTACATCAAAATTGAAAGCTTCTGCACAGCAATGGCAACAATTAACAAAACTAAAAAGACAACCTATTGAATGGGAGAAGATTTTGCAAATGACATCTGACAAAGGCTTAGTATCAAAAATACATACAGAATTGATACAACTCAACACCACAAAAACAAATAACCCAATTAAAAAATGGGCAGAACACAATAACAGATATTACTCTAAAGAAGACATACAGATGGTAAACAGACCCATGAAAAATGCTCAATATCAGTTATTATCGGGGAAATGCAAATCAAAGCCACAATGAGATAGCACCTCACACCCGTCTGAATGGCTAAAATCAACAACACAAGAAGCAGCAAGTGTTGGCAAGGATGTGGAGACAATGGAACCCTCTTGCACTGTTGGTGGGAATGCAAACTGGTAAAGCCACTGTGGAAAATATTATGGAGATTCCTGAAAATTTTATGAATAAAATTATCATATGATCCAATAATTCCACTACTGGGTGTTTACCCAAAGAAAATGAAAACACCAATTTGAAAATATATACCCACCCCTATGTTTATAGCAGTATTATTTACAATAGCCAAATTATGGAAGCAGTGTCCACAAAAGATAAATGGATAAGGAAGATATGACGCATACCACGCCCCCACACACAGGAATGTTACTCAGCCATTAAAAAGAATGAAATCTTGCCATTTGCAACAACATAGATGGATCTAGAAAGCTAAGTGAAATAAGTCAGCCAGAGAAAGACAAATACCATATTACCTCCCTCATATGCAGAATTTAGGAAACAAAACAAAGGGCAAAAACGACAAACCAAAAACAGGCCATTAAGTACAGAAAACAAATGATGGTTACCAAAGGAGAGGTGGGTGGTGGGTGGGTGAAATAGGTGAAGGGGACTAAAAGTACACTTATTGTGATGAGCACTGAGTAATGTATAGAATTGTTGAATCACTTTATTGTGCACTTGAAACTAATAGAATACTGTATGTTGTGCTGAGCACCAGATGATGTATGGAACTGTTAAATTACTATATTATATACCTGAAACTAATACAATACTGCATGTTAACTAACTGGAATTAAAATTAAAATTTAAAGTAAAAAAATTAAAAAATAAGACAGCACTGCATGTTAAGTATACTGGAATTAAATTTTTTTAAAAGGAAAAAATCTAAAATTAAATAATAAACAAAAAATAAACAATAAATAAAACCAGTTTTCCTCTCCAACTCTTCTACCACTACACATTTAAGCCACTACCATGTTTCCTGTTTAAATGAATAATGCCAGCGTACTTTTAAATGCCAAAGTCAGAAACCTGGATATTATCCTTCACTTCTGTTCCCTCACTTCCCTCAAACTTCTCAATAACCAGTTCCTGAGAACCCAACATTTTAATTATATTTCACCTCTGTCTCCTTTTTTTTCCCCAATCCTACTATCTGTTATTACCCTGGTTCAGGTTTAGGACACCCCTCCAGTCATTTCTCTTTTGGAATATGATGTGTCATTCCCATCTAATGGATTAATTTTTTCAAAATATGAAATCTTGTAAAAATCACTGCTAGTCAGTATTTTATTTCTTTCTCCCATAGCCCTGTGAGATACGTACTATTAGAAAAATGGTGGGGTTTTTTTGGGAGGGGATGATGTAGTGAAGAAACCATCACCTTCTCCAGGATAAAAAGGAACTTTGGGTTATTTAAATATGAGTTTTTAGCAGCTTGCAGTCTTGTTACCCTGGAATTCTGAGAAAATAAACAAGAAGTACATCTTTAGGTTTTTTAGAAGACAGGAGTCCAAGATCTTATGTAGGATAATTATTGTAAAAAATGTCAGTTATGCATAAATTCATAATTCAAATCACAAGGAATGTATATTGGGACTTAAAAATGTTGTTCAAAAATTCCTCTGAATTACAAATGCTCATAAGAGGCCAAGAAATTGATGAAAATAAATAATAAAAGTGAACTTGTAGTGCCAGATAAACTAATACATCTTTAAAAGTGACTTCCTGAGAATAGAGAAAATAAATAAGGAATAGCATTTGAAGGTTGACACAGATCTATGAACAACTTGATTTTTAGAATATGATAAAGATAGCCTTTCAAATTCAGCAGAAAGAGCTAAATAATTTTTTTAAATGCATGTGGCTCTATACCATCTCACTTGGACACCAGCGAATCCTGGACCCAGACTTCTCAACATGAGGTTCATTACTATCTTTATCCTCATCAGGGAGTGGCATTAAGTGAACCTCCATACATGCACAACATAGTATGGCCATCATAACATAAATGTATAGATACTGACAAGTAGTTCTCATCAATTCATAGGAGGACACATAAAAAATTAGGTAAATTGGAGCTAGAATCTCAGCCTTGACACACTCCAGTATTAAAATGCACTGCATAAAATTTTTGAACTTGTTTTTTCATTTATAAAGTTAGAATAATATGTACAGCATAGGTATAAGTCCATGGTTCTAAATGTAAAAAACACAAATAGAAAACACTCAATATATTCCTAGCACTGAGCTAGGTTTAAGAGGACACAAGTGAGGGGCGCCTGAGTGGCTCAGTTGTTTGGGCAGCTGCCTTTGGCTCAGGTCATGATCCCGGAGACCAGGAATCGAGTCCCACATCGGGCTCTCTGCTGGGCGGGAAGCCTGCTTCTCCCTCTCTCACTCCCCCTGCTTCTGTTCCCTCTCTGGCTGTGTTTCTCTCTGTCAAATAAATAAAATCTTTAAAAAAAAAAAGAGGACACAAGTGACCTATTGGAAATGATGTTTTGACAAAGTAGATAAAACCCATTGACACTGGCATATTTTGAGGATGATTATGGACTACAAGGTAAGGGACAAGAAAAATTTAGAGAAAGTAGCAGTCTTCATGAGCTGGATTAGTCTGAAAAGACTAGCAGGAACAGGTTTTTAACATAGTCCTGGTGATGGTGAAAGGGAATAGATATTCTCATGCATTGTTGATGCAACTGCTAATTGGTATAAACTCTTAGGAGCAAAACATGGAAATATTTCTTTTCTTTTTTTAAAAAATATTTTATTTATTTATTTGACAGACAGAAACACAGCGAGAGAGGGAACACAAGCAGGGGGAGTGAGAGAGGGAGAAGCAGGCTTCCCGCAGAGCAGGGAGCCCGATGTGGGGCTCAATCCTGGGTCTCTGGGATCATGACCTGAGCCGAAGGCAGTCGCTTAACCAACTGAGCCACCCAGGCGCCCCTGGAAATATTTCTAATAATTAAAATGTGTTTAATTTTTTTATTGAGGTGAAATTTGCATAAAATAAAATTAACAAATTTAAGTGTATAATTTAGTGGCATTTAGAATATTCACTTTTTTGCACAACTGTTCATTTCTATCTGGTTCCAAAAGATTTTTATTGCCACCCCAAAGGAGGTCCTTTACCAATTTACCCATTCTGTCCCGTCTCCAGCCCTGACAACAACTAGTTTATTTTTTGTCTTTATGGATTGACATAATCTTGACCTTTAATATAAATGGAATCTTCCAATATGTGACCTTTCATGTTTGGCCTATTTCTTTTTTAAAAAGATTTTATTTATTTATTTAACACAGAGAGAGAGATCACAAATAGGCAGAGAAGCAGGCAGAGAAAGAGGAGGAAGCAAAATGGAATCTTCCAATATGTGACCTTTCATGTTTGGCCTCTTTCTTTTTTAAAAATATTTTATTTATTTATTTAACAGAGAGAGAGAGAGATCACAAATAGGCAGAGAAGCAAGCAGAGAAAGAGGGGGAAGTAGGCACCCTGCTGAGCAGAGAGCCTGATGTGGGGGCCAAGCAGAGAGCCTGATGTGGGGCACGATCCCAGGACCCTGAGATCATGACCTGAGCCAAAGGCGGAGGTTTAACCCTCTGAGCCATGTGGCTTCTTTCACTTAGCATAATTTTTTCAAGGTTCATCCACAATATAGCATGTTATCAGTCCTTCCTTCCTTTTTAGGGCTGAATAATACTCCACTATATGAATATATATACATTTTGTTTATCAAGTCATCAGTTGATGGACCTTTGGCTTGGTTCCATTTTGAGTTTTATCTTTAGAATAACAGGAAGTAGGAGTCTGATCTCATTTTTGGTCATGTGGATATTCAGTTGTCTCATCACCATTTGTTGAAGAGCTTATTCTTTCTCCCATTGAATGGACTTGTCACCCTTGCCCAAAATCAATTGACAATAGATGTATAGGTTTATTTCTAGACTCTCAGTTCTATCCCATTGATCTACATGTCTATTCTTATGCCAGTAGTACATGGTTTTACTCTAAATTTGTAGGGTTTTAAAATAAGAAAGTATGAGTCTTCCTACTTTTTTCAGTATTTTTTTGTTTATTTGGGATTTCTTGCAATTCCATATGAATTTTACTCTCAGCTTTCCCATTTCTCAAAAATAGACTTTTCTTATTTTGATAGGAATTGCATTTGATTCTTTGATTGCTTTGGGAATTACTGCCATCTTAACAAATATTGAGGCTTCCAATCCATGAACATGGAACACTTCTTCATTTATTTAGGTCTTATTTAATTACTTTCAACAATTTTGTAGTTTTTAGTGTACAAATCTTAAGATACCTCGGTTAAATTTCTTCTTAAGTATTGTATTCTGTTTTGTGCTTTTGTATATAGAATTGTTTTCTTAATTCATTTTTGGGTTGCTTATTCCTACTGTATAGAAATACAACCCATTTGGAATAGTTGATCTTGTATCTGGCAATTTGCTAAGTTCATTTATTAGTCCTAGTAGACTTCTTGCATATTCTTAAGCATTTTCTTTTCTTTTCTTTCTTTCTTTCTTTCTTTCTTTTCTTTCTTTCTTTCTTTCTTTCTTTCTTTCTCTCTCTCTCTCTCTCTCTCTCTCTCTCTCTCTCTTTCTTTCTTTCTTTCTTTTTTGGCATGTGGTAAGCGCTCAGTAATAGCTTTTATTGACACCATGGGCTCCTAGGCAGGGAGGAGGGAGAAGGCATGGGGAAGGCCACCGGGGGATGCCAGGAAGGGTCAGGGGGAAGCGATGGGTCAGGGGGAAGCGACAGGAGGGTCAGGGAGGGGCGCTGACCTGTGCTGGGGAGAACCCGCCGCACTCTTCCTTCCATCAAAGGCGCCGCGCGTCCTGGACACGACAGCCATCGGTGCTCTCGGGTCTCCGGCTCCAGCGCAGGCCGCGCAGAGCACGTGGGTATGCAACGTCCACCCAGTGGGCGCAGGAGAGCCTGCCCCGCAGAGCAGCTCAACGCTAAGTGGGGGTTGGCGGCGGGGGAGCGAGGATGGCCAGACAACAGGAGAGGGAGGGAGGACACGGGGGTCCCCCGCATCCAGGAATGGACGTAACACTCATGCTCGGCGGCAGGACAATAGCAGAGCCACCTATACGCCTCGGGCTGAGGTTGGGGATGGGGGTCCTCTACCTAGTTGGGGGCCAGCCGAACCGGCTAGTTACGGAGCGAGGACCCGGCAAGATAAAGGCACAAAGTGTGTCTCTGGCCTGGCCGGGAGGAAAGATGGGAAGGGTCTGAGGGGGAGGAGCCGGACTTCTAACGCCCTCCCCTCCTCGGGCTTGGAGATGGGGCGGGGTCCTGAACGCGATCCCCGCCTGGCTGAGCCCCCGCAGGGTCGGCCTTCGGGTAGCGGCCCGGTGCGGCTCAGGACAGCGCGTAGTCGAACTGCCCGCGCTCGAGCGCCTTCTTGTGGTCCGTCCACCGCGAGGCGGGCATGCGGCTGTAGGGGGTCGAGCAGGATGCGCACGCAGCGCACCATCAGCAACACCAGCACCATAAGCAGGCCGAGCACGAAGGCGAACACCTGCGTCCAGGCCCGCGCCCACCGGGGACCCGGTAGACGGCGGCAGCGGCTGGGGGACAGCGTCCACGTCGCGCCCATGGCTCACATCGCCGCGCGCCCCTGGCCTCGACCGGGATGGGGACCAAGCGTCCAATGGCTGCGCTCTCTTCCGGGACCCAGCTGTCTCCGCTCTTGGCCTCTCCCCGGAGGCAGCCCCAGCGGCGGCGGCGTTGACCTAGCATTCTCTATATACAGTATCATGCCATTGGCAAATAAAGATAATTTTGTTTCTTTCCAATTTGGATTCAGTTATTTTTTCTTGCTTAATTTCTCTGGCTGGAACTTTCAGTACAAAATTGATGAAAGCAAACATCCTTGTCTTATTTGTGATCTCACATGGAAAGCTTTCAGTCGTTCACTACAGAGTATAATCTAGCATTAAGTTTTTCATAAACCTTTATTATGTTGAGACAATCAGCTTATCTTCCTAGTTTGTTGAGTATTTTTATTATGAAAGGGTATTGAAATTTGTCAAATGCTTTTTTTCCTGTATCAATTGAGATGATAATGTGTTTTTCCTTTTCTTATATTAGTGTAATGTAAGGTTTTGACACTGATTTTCATATGTTGAATAAACCTTGAATTTTGCGGGTAAACCCCAATTAATCATGATATAAAATCCTTTTAATATTCTGCTGGCTTAGTTTGCTAGTATTTAGTTGAGGATTTTTTTAAAGATTTTATTTATTTATTTGACAGAGAGAGAGAGACAGGGAGAGAGGGAGGGAGAAGCAGGCTTTCCGCTGAGCAGGGAGCCAGAAGTGGGGCTTATCCCAGGACACTGGGATCATGACCTGAGCCGTGCCCCTTGCTGAAGATTTTTGCATCAGTATTCATCAGGACTTCGGAGGTGATGGATATGTTTATGGAATGCTTTGTGGTAAATAAACAAACCAACAAAAATATCATACCACATGATCCAGCACTTTCACTACTTACTATTACCATGGAGATATATGCACATAGGTGCATAGGAAACCACAGATAAATGTTTATTATGGCATTGCTTCTAAGAACCAAAATATTAGAAATACCTTAAGCCATCAAAAGGGAAAGGTCAAATAAACTATGGTCTATCTATATCAAGGAAACTACACAATAATTAAAAAGAATGAGATTCTTATATTGAAGCACCTCTAGTAATATTGTTGAGTAAAAAACGGTAGGACAATAGATGTAGTATTATAATATTTAGTTAAAATGCAAAACAGGAATACATACATTTCTAGATGATATCCATCAAACTGATGTGTTTAGTCGTGGGAAGGGGATTTAAATTGGAGATGTGGGTAAAGCAGTATATTAAGATACACTAGGCTATCTCACTGGATTTTAAGCAGTTTATTACTCATTCACATCATAGTTTAAGAGTTACTGGTTCTCTTGCTTGGCTCTGCTCTATTGATTATTCAGGTGTCTAGCCTGCATTCATCTCATAGTCATGTGTTCCAGATGGCACACATGGTTTCCAAGGTTACGGAGAGGAGATGGAAAGATCGCCCAGCATTGTTTAAAAGCCTTAGAAGTGTCTTATATTACGTTTGGTGGCCCCAACATATGTGCAAGGGAGGTTGGAAAATGTAAGAGATCACATACTTTTTGATCAAGCAATCTTACTTTCCAGAATCTATTCTATAGAAATATAATCGCCAGTAATTTAAATATATGTGCAAATATGTTCATTGCAGACAGCATTGTTTTTAGTGGGCAAGTATAGAAATAACTTAAATGTTGAGTGACAGGGGAATAATTTTAATAACATGGTACATTCATACTATAGAAAATAAACTCATTTGTATTTGTATTTACAGACCTCTGAAAAGTCCTATAGGACTTCAATGCTGGGAAAAAGAGACACAAGATAAGTAACTCAAAGTCATATAAAGAAATAAACAGCAGTAAAGGTAGCTACATAGGTAAATATAAAAGTAGTTTTTCATATTTGGTGGTTTATAACTCTTTTTTCCCTATGTGACTTAAAGACAAATGCATAAAACAATAATTATAAAGCTATGTTAATATGCACACTCACCATTTATCCTGTTTCAGTTGAGTTGTGCAGGAGTCGCCTTATAATGGTTTATGATTCCTAATTAGGGGATCCTGAAAGTCATAATGTAATATTATAATATATAGTTAAAATGAAAAACAGAAATACATAAATTTCTAGATGGATATCCATCAAACTGAGAAATGCTTAATTTTAGGGAGGAGATTGAAATTGGAGGTATGGTTAAAGCAGCATGTTAAGGGGCGCCTGGGTGGCTCAGTTGGTTAAGCGACTGCCTTCGGCTCAGGTCATGATCCCGGAGACCTGGGATCGAGTCCTGCATCGGGCTCCCTGCTTGGCGGGAAGACTGCTTCTCACTCTCTCACTCCCCCTGCTTGTGTTCCCTCTCTAGCTGTGTTTCTGTCTGTCGAATAAATAAATAAAATCTTAAAAAAAAAGCAGCATGTTAAAATGAACTAGGTAATTAATTATGACAATATTATTTGTGACACGGGGGGGGGGGGCATAGGGAGAAGCAGACTCCCTCCTGAGCAGGAAACCCAACGTAGGGCTTGATCCCAGGATCTTGAGATCATGACCTGAGCCATAGGGAGAGGTTTAACTGTCTGAACCACCTAGGCACCCCTAAAAAATGTCTTTACTTACTAATATTCCTAGATTGATGCTTCAATATAAGAATCTCATTCTTAACTGTTGTGTGGTTTTCTTGGCAGAGATAGACAATGTTTCATTTGTCCTTTCCCTTTTGATGACCTAGGCTATTTCTAATATATTGGCACTTAACAAACAATGACACAATAAACATCCATCTATGCTTTCCTGTGCGTGTGCATACATGTATCTCTATAGTAATACAAAGCAGTGGGTTATAGAGATATTTTCCCATTATCCAAATACTGGGATTTAAAATGAAAAATACTTTTTCACAGGCTATTTCTTGTCTTGGACCTTTTATATTTTTTTCCTTTATAATTTCTGGATTTTTTTTTTATGCTTAAGAAGATAATGACATCACAAGATTATACATATTTTTAGTTAATTTTCATTGCAATATTTTATTCCTGTTCTTCACATTTACTTTCTCTCTTTTCTAAAGAGTTTATTCCTGGGGCACCTGGGTGGCTCAGTTGGTTAAGCAACTGCCTTCGGCTCAGGTCATGATCCCGGAGACCTGGGATCGAGCCCCGCACCAGGCCTTCTACTTGGTGGGAAGCTTGCTTCTCCCTCTCTCACTCCCCCTGCTTGTGTTCCCTCTCTAGTTGTGTTTCTCTGTGTCAAATAAATAAATACAATCTTAAAAAAATAAAAGAGTTTATTTCTAAGTAATCTCTATACCCACTGTGGGGCTCAAACTTAACAACCCTGAGCTCAGAGTCATGTGTTTCACCAGCTGAGCCAGAAAATGTTCTTCACATTTTCATCCTCAGTCCACATGGGATGTATATTTGTGTATGCGGTGAATAGGAATCTATGTTTACTTCCTTCTGATTGGATAGCACATGTACTTAATTCTTAGGTTTAAAAAAATATCCTTACAGGGATGCCTGGGTGGCTCAGTCGGATAAGCGGCTGCCTTTGGCTGAGGTCATGATCTCAGGGTCCTGGGATCAAGCCCCACATCAGGCTCCTTGCTCAGTGGGGAGCCTGCTTCTCCCCTGCCTGCCATTCCCCCTGCTTGTGCTGGCTATCTGTCTGTTTCACTCACTCTGTCAAATAAAAAAATAAAATCTTTTTTAAAAAACCCTTGCAAATATGTGAAATTCTTAAATAAAAAATGTTTATAGCTAAACTTTTTACTCACCACTATGATTATTTCCTTAGGACACGTTCCAAACCGTAGAATTATTGGGTCATGGTATATGCGATATATACAGCATTTGGTACTTATTGTGAATAGAAGCAAAAAAAAAAAGGATGTAGCAATTTACTCTCATAAAGAATATAAGAATGCCTACATCCTCAATAAAACTGAGTAGTGTAAGCAAACATTTGTTTATTTGATAGGCAAATTTTTTTGTTTTATTTTATTTTTCATTCGGGTTTTCACCTCCTACCAAGATGAATAATGTTTATTGTTAGATACACAAATTTTAGCCTATGATAACCACCATTTTGACTTTTAGGAGCCCTTAATTATGAATTGTAAACCACGTGACTCTGAGTATAATGAGACTTCTGCACTGCTCAGCTAAAACAGGGTCTATGATGAGAGTATGTGAAGCAATAATGGAGAACATGACAGCATGGGAAACCCTAAATGGAGGGTCAACACAAAGTGCAAAGATTCTGATTCAGAGTATCAGTGTACATGGGGATATATGTGTCCAAATTTTGCATTTTTAAAAAGATTTTATTTATTTATTTGACAGAGATAGATCACAGGTAGACAGAGAGGCAGGCAGAGAGAGAGAGGAGGAAGCAGGGTCCCTGCTGAGCAGAGAGCTCTATGTGGAGCTCAATCCCCGGACCCTGAGATCATGATCTGAGCCAAAGGCAGATGCTTTAACCTACTGGGCCAGCCAAGCACCTCCAAATTCTGCATTTTTAACAAGCACTGCAGATGATTATATTTTTAAGGAGCTATTTGAGACATCAGTTATACAATGTTACAATAATTTTATAGACTGAATATGGGAAATAGTCCCTTTCCTGTTGGGTCCTATTTGAAAATGCAAATTATAGTTTGCAGTGAAATAGAGTATTGCTGTTTTATGCAATAAGAATTAAAACAGAGCCAAGAACACTAGATTCTAAGTAAAAATTTATTGAATACCCACTATATGTAAGTCACTAATCAAAAGAAGTATAATGAAATATATGATATGGTATTTGAGATGCAAAATGCAAGAAGTCTAATTAGGAAATAATGTTTAAGTGTATATATATATACATATGTGTATGTATATAATATTTTTAAATATATATGTGTGTATATACGTGTCTTTTGTAAGACTAAAAATATATACACACACATGCACTAAATATATATACAAAACATATTGTACATATATACTCTAAGAAGTAAATATACATATAATTCTATATATGTATATGTTTATATAATATATGTGTTATATATTATATATATATCAGTCTTACAAAGCATTCTTGTATGTTTCAGGAAGGAAAGTAATAGAAAGATGGGGATTGTTTTCTTAGATCTATGTTCTCCATTGTTTTGTGCAATTTATACCTGTCTCCTGAGAGTCTTCTGAGTCAGCAGGGCAAGCCTGCCAGGAGCCTTCAGGGAGAGATCATCTCACAAGAGAAGGAAGACAAAACCTTAGTCCTCAGACCTAAGGCAATTCTGACTACAGCCTTTTTTTTTTATTCCAACTTGTACCTTGGTCCAGCTTCCAAAACGGCCTCATAATGTCTGACCCCTACTTTGAGGAGGGGTCCTGGGATTGGAAATAGAAGAGACTGTTTGGCTAAGAACCCTGCAAAGCATCGTGGCCCACGTAGTCTCACCTGTGTGAAGGGTCACCATGAAGCAGAGAGGCTTCAGAAGACAGACTAGGGATTCAACCCACTGGGGACTCCAGGAATGTGAATGGGTTTTGGTACCAGGAGACCCCAGTGCACCAGGAGTAGTGAGGGCCAGCAGTAGAGGCAGCAGGTGCCCAGCAGGCATGGCAGAACTCAGGGGAGGGGGAGGGCTCAACAGATGACTCGCAGGAAACGCCCACTACCCTGCCTACTAATGGACTTGGTCCTGAGCACAGGTGAGTGCTATCAGAGCCTGCCCTCAAATAACTGATGCTCTGCAGTGGGTTGGGGTTCTATATGCACAGGTGCGAGCAAGAGTCCACCAAGCACAGCTCAGAGTCACCTCATTTCTTCCTCACAAGAGCCCTGTAAGGCAAATGTTTTCCCCGTGAAAAAGATTGAGTCTTAAGCAAGTATATCTGTAATAATTGCCTGTTTTATTCCTCTGGCTAAAAGATCCAGAGGTAATTTGAAGGTTACATTTCTTTTTTTATAGTTCTGTTGTCAAGAGTTTATTAACTGTTGTATTGCCCTTCAAAGGTGATTGACAAGTTTTTTTGTGTCTGTTTATTTTAGGTTTTTTTGTGACACAATACACATACATACACACACGTATATACTCATTTTGTGGAAAATGAGAAGATGCAGATAGCTAAAAAAAATAAAATACAGATCACACAGAGGTTCACTCTTAACCTTTTGGTATATAATAATTCAGACTTTTTCTTTTGCATTTTGTCATATATAAATGTACACAAAAAGTGTGTATATGTATATATACATACACATATACACACACTGTTTTGCAACTTAATATTTTCACTTTACAATATACATGAGCATCTTCCCATGCAAATGAATGAAACATCCTTATTAAATGAGTGAGATTGGGTCAAAGATGAGATGTAGGTAACAGGAGTCATATGCAAATCAAAGGGACACTGGAGGATAGGAGTAAAATGGTATCAATATCTAGCAAGAAAATGCAGACAAAAAGAAGCCAATGGTGGTAATATTAATAATAGAAAATAGTTAAACTCAGGGAAGAAATTCGTTAAATGGGATAGGGACGGTCCCTGGAATGCCTATGGTTAGAATGCAGAGCCCTAAATTTCTTTCTCAGACCCCTTATCTCTTCCAAACACCTTTCCATCTCATCTCCCTCCCTTGTCATTTCTTCATCTTTAAAGTGCCTATAGTCTATGTCCTCTTTAAATTCCTCGAGAGACTGAAGCAGCCTTTGCCTAAAATTCCCTTCTGTTTGCTGGCGTTCAAATTCTCCATAGGGACGTTCTTCCTCTCTCTTTGGCACGCTGCACTTGGGCTTTCCTTCATTTTCTTTGCAGGGTTTTTGCATGATGTTGTTTCCAGCTTAAGTCCGGGGAGAAAATGTAGAGCGAATTGCTTCGTTTGTTTTGATTCAGATTTGTCAGTTTCTCTTTGAAACAAGATACTTAATCTCCCACCCCTGCCACACAGGGCCAGCCCTCTGAACAGGTTCGAGATGCCGCCTCTTCCTCCCGCACTCCCACCACTCCGCCCCCT
This sequence comes from Spilogale gracilis, assembly GCA_004023965.1. Classification (NCBI taxonomy): domain Eukaryota; kingdom Metazoa; phylum Chordata; class Mammalia; order Carnivora; family Mephitidae; genus Spilogale; species Spilogale gracilis. The sequence goes on along the minus strand of PITA01021009.1, from coordinate 19,061 downwards.
TTCCCCTCCCTCTGCAACCCACCATTTCCCCAGCAGACAAGGCTGATGGCCTCTCTGACGCGCGCCGGAGAAAGGAAACAGACCAGTAGTTGCGCTATGAGGCCGCAAATTTTACCCAGCTCTCGCCCTTCCCAACTCCCACCCTCAGAGACCCGGGCTAAGTGCCTTCCTTGCACTGACCTGTGAGGATTCGGGGTAATTTCTTCTTTTTCTTGCCTTGAGATGTCTGTGAACACAGGCCCTTGGACCTGCAGACTGAAAGGAAGGGGGCGGGGAAGATGGAGTTCTCTGTGGATCCACCAGCCCCAGAGACAAGATACTCATTATCTTGAGTCTGAGATCCACACAACCGTCGTTGCCCAAAATTTCCTACCTCCTGGCTACCCCTCCTGTCCCTATCCTTTCCTTCTGGATCTCTGCCTTCACCTCCCACCCCTCATCCTCTTGGCCTAGTCATTGCGAGGGCTGCTGTCCCCTCGGCCCCACCCCCCGCAAGACCCACAGGCAGGCACCGAGTGAGGGGATATATTTTCAAATTAAGTCTAAATTTCTGCATCCACCCCAGGAATCTAGCCATTCCCCACACAACAGCCCACACCTCATTTCCTCAACGTAATTGGAGAAAGAGGAGGATAAACGGAAAGCTTGCCAATCTGAAAGAAGACCATTATTTCTAAACTATCACTCAACCTGTAAGTATCTCTCAGGAGACTACCACCTACTCCCCCCACCGTCCTTTCAAAAAACACAATCATCTCCCAACGAGTTTGCAGGGATTTGGGCAAAGTGAGCCTGGACCTATTCCTGTTACTAGATTCAGCCACTACCACCCCAGGGGTCCCAGCGGTTTCTTCAAACCAACCTTCTGAGATTTAAGGAATTTAAGTCCTCCTTCTCTTGGCCACAAGCACGAACGCCTACAGGACAGTAAGAAGCTGGTACCCAGAGGAGAAAGAAGCCCGGGAATATAAGGACTTCGCGGCAGCTCCCGGTCACGTGAGGATTATGTCATCCTCCAACTCTGGTCCCCACTTTCCCCTCCCACCAGCTGTGCTGCAGAAGTGGAACGACTTACCAACCTCCCACTTCCCCACCACACCAGGCCCTGTCACTCATTTTTGTCACTGCTAATTCCAGAGGTCAAAATTGGCCCCTTCTCCCTGTGGCTGGAATTTGCCTTTCTCCGGTTACCAAAGAAGGGCTGCATCTTCCTATAGTCATGTTAAGCAGGGCTACTTTTCAGTGGTTGTGTTGAGAGGATTGCACACCCTCTTCTAAGCTACAACAACAGAAAAGGTAGCAGTTTTCCCTCCACCGACCCCCCCCCCCCCCCCCCCCCCCCCCCCCCCCCCCCCCGCCACCAATAACCACCATTTGCCTTGCTGTTCAGTTCTTGAAATCAGATTAGAGGGGGTGGGGTAAATTAGGAAAGGAAGTAATAATTGAGATAGTGGTTTTTTACTTTTGTTCTGATAATTTCCTGCTCTTCCATTTTTTCAACAATTTATTATATTCTTTTGTTAATCAGAAATACAATAACAATAAATACATTTGGAAAAAGACTCAACATAGGAGGGAAAAAAGACCCAGCCACCTGTTTCTGCTGATGAGTCATAAGATAAATATAGACACTCCAGGCAGACACATTTTTTGGAATTTTAAAACATACAGGGCAGCTGGAGGCTACTACTCTTCTGAGGACCCTGAGGCATGTGAAGCCCTTTGGTTAGGTGAACTACTGAGGCCATAACCCAACCGCACTTTGCCCTTAGACTTTCAGATCCTCAAAACTCAGTTGTAAAACTTTACTGACTTGATCTCAGTATCAAGCTCTCGCTCTCTCTCTCTGTTTGTACTCTGCAGTTTTCTTTATATCCTGTATCCAAAAGATCCTACCTTTCCTCAATACTCTTATTGAGAATTAAAGAGTTTTTCATTTCTCCCACTGTCATCTTATTTATATTTTCTTAGACCTCATTCAGCCACACTAAAGAATTAGGACTAACAGAAACTGGTCACATTACCAAATTTTTTATTGTTAAGGATTTTGGTACTAATCTAAGTGGATTAGTTGTTGGTGATATGTTAGTTTGAAATATATGCAACAGAAAGAGGAATGTGTTCTTTTTTTTCCTTTGATTTTTTAAATATTTATTTAAGTTCAATTTAATTAACATATACCGTATTATTAGTTTCAGAGGTAGAATTCATTGATTCATCAGTTGCATACAACATCCAGTGCTCATTACTTCAAGTGCCTTCCTTAATGTCCATCACCCAGTTAACCCATCCCTCCTCACCTCCCTCCAGCAACCCTCAGTTTGCTCCCTATAGTTAAGTGTCTCTTATGGTTTGCTTCCCTCTGTTCTTATCTATTTTATTCTTCTTTTCTTTCCTTTATGTTAATCTTCTTTGTTTCTTAAATTCCACATATGAGTGAAATCATATGGTATTTATCTTTTTTGACTAACTTATTTGCTTAACATAATGCCCTCTAGTTCCATCCATGTCATTGCAAATGGCAAGATTTCATTCTTTTTGATGGCTGACTAATATTCAATTATGTATATGATGTGTGCGTATCTATGCATGTGTATATATATATGAATATTGGTAATATATATTATATATGTGGTATCTTTATCCATTCTATATATATATATATATATATGTTGGTATACATATTACATATATAATGAATATAGATACATATATACATACATATAATTTATAATTATAATATATAAATATATCTATATCTATGTCTATATTTATATAGAATGGATAAAGATACCAAATCTTCTTTATCCATTCATCTGTCAATGGATATCTGGGTTTTTTCCATGGTTTGACTATTGTGTGCATTGCTGTTATAAACATTAGGGTGCAGGTGCCCATTCGAATCACTATGTTTGTATCCTTTGGATAAATACCTAAGAGTGTCATTGCTGGGTCATTGGGTAGCTCTATTTTTCACTTTTTTAGGAACCTCCATACTGTTTTCCACAGCGGCTGCACCAGTTTGCATTCCCACCAACATGCATATCCCCATATCCTCACCAGCATCTGTTGTTTCCTGAGTTGTTAATTTTAGTCATTCTGACAGATGTGAGGTGGTATCTCATTGTGGTTTTGATTTGTATTTCCCTGATACCAAGTGATGTTGAACATTTTTTCATATGTCTGTTGGCTATGTGTATGTCTTCTTTGGAGAAATATCTGTTCATGTCTTCTGCCTACTTCTTGACTGGATTATTTGGGTTTTTTGGGGTGTTGAGTTTGATAAGTTCTTTATAGATTTTGGATACCAGCCCTTTATCTGAGAAGACATTTGCAAATATCTTCTATTCCACAGGTTGCCGTTTAGTTTTGTTGACTGTTTCTTTTGCAAAGAACAATGTGTTCTTAAAACTTGTTTGTAGCTCATTATGAATGAAAAGTTGCCATTAGCCATTTTGATGAAAATGATTCCAGAAAATATGTAAAAGAAAGAGAAGAGGTCTTAAGAAGAGTGCAGCATTGTTATCGAAGTTATTACAAAATGCTAAGTTGTGATAGAGGCATAAGATTTATTGATGGGGCAGGGAATTCCTGAATCCTCTGTAAACAGCTTTTCATGCAGATGGTTAGACTCATGGTTTTCAAATGGCTGGAAGGATCCTGCTGAAGTACTGGAGATTTTTGCACTGTAGTAAGAAGCATAGCTTTGAACAAGTCTAAGTTTAAATTGATTGCCTTTACATACCTGCTGTACAACTTTGGATCTAAAACTTGGATATTATAACTTCCCTGTGTCTCATCTATAAAACAAGGCTAATGCTTCATAGAGTTGTTGGGATTAAATGATACAATTTATTTAAAGCATTTAGTAAATGACTAAAAAATACCAAGTGCTCTAGTAAATGACAGGTCTCAATGATTACCTCCTAAAGATCTCAGGAATCCTTCCAGTTTCCACTCTACCTCTACTGCCACTCCCCTAATGAAAACAGCCACAAACTCCGGGACGACCACATTTACTGCTCTCTTTGCCTTTCATCTTGGTACTTTCCAATAGAATGATGATTCCAAGCAAAATATATGATCATATCACTGCCCTTAATTATTTATTTCATCCTCCAAAAGTCTTACTAGATAGGAACATCTTTAGTTGATCTTCTCAACATTTTACAGAATACATCTCCATTTCTTTTTTCTTTTTTCTTTTTTTAAAGATTTTATTTATTCATTTGACAGAGAGAGATCCCAAGTAGGCAGAGAGGCAGGCAGAGAGAGGAGGAAGCAGGCTCCCTGCTGAGCAGAGAGCCCTATGCGGGCCTCGATCCCAGGACCCTGAGATCATGACCAGAGCTGAAGGCAGAGACTTTAACCCACTGAGCCACCCAGGTACCCCTCCATTTCTTTTTTAATGATTTGTTTATTTTGGAGAGAGAGAGAGACAGTGAGGAAGAGGGGCAGGGGGAGAAGGAGAAAGAGAATCTCAAGCAAACTCCCTATTGAGTGCAGAACTACAGGGTTCTATCTCACAACCCTGAGATCATGACCTGAGTCTACCTGAGCTAAAACCAAGAGTTGGATGCTTAGGGGTGCCTGGGTGGCTCAGTTGGTTAAGCAACTGCCTTTGGCTCGGGTCATGATCCCAGAGACCCGGGATCGAGCCCCTCATCGGGGTCTCTGCTAGGCGGGAGGCCTGCTTCTCCCTCTTCACTCCCCCTGCTTGTGTTCCCTCTCTCGCTGTGTTTCTCTATGTCAAATAAATAAAATCTTAAAAAAAAAGAGTTGAATGCTTAACTGACTGAGAAACCCAGGTGTCCCTACATCTCCATTTCTTTTTTTTTTAAGATTTCTAAAGATTTATTTATTTTGACACAGAGAGAAAGAAAGAGAGAGGGAGAGAGAGAAGGAGCACAGCAGGGGGAGGGACAGAGGCAGAGGATGAAGCAGGCTCCCTGCTGAGCAGGAGTCTGATGCAGGACCTGATCCCAGGACCCTGGGATCATAACCTGAGCTGAAGGCAGACGCTTAACTGACTGAGCCACCCAGGGGTCCCTCTACATCTCCATTTCTAAGTAAAAGCTTGTATGAAAATATATGCAAATACAAGCAAAGTAAGATATTGAGTTAGATTTGACTTGTTGGCTTACTATAAATTGATAGGACTTACAGGTGAGGATAAAGAGTCATTATATATCATAAAAAGAAACTCCAACACCTGGACCAGATACCTCATAAGGGCTTGCCAAAAGGCATGTAAGCCAGCTCTACTACCTACAGCAATAATCCTAGTCTTCCCTCCCCCAAGTCAGTATAAGGGGACAGGTAACTGTAAGACGTTAAGAAATGTGAGAGACATTGACTTTTTGGAGAGGTCATTGTGGTTCATTATAACAATACTAGTGATACTTACAACTTATTTAATACTTCTTATGTACTACTTAATTTCTCTAAGCACTTTTCATATACTAGCTAGATACTTATAATTAGGGAACTAAGGAGTACAAAGGGTAAGTAGCTTACCCAAAGTCACACAGTAAATAGTGGTTATAGAATTTTAACTAAGGTACTAGGACTCCAGGGTTGGTACACGGTGGAAGTCAATTCTATCACTTTTTCATGGATGGATGAGAGCAAGAATATAGAGTCTTCCCTCTTTTAAACCAAGTGGAGGTGGAAGCTCCAAGAGAATCACATACAGAGAGAGGTCTGTGAGAAGGCGATACTGGTTTATAATCCCCAGTTAGATCACTGCATATCTTGTTGATCCAAAAGAGATAGCTAGGTGAAAATAGAGACATAGTGTACTCCTACCTTTGCTATGGCAGGATGGGTGAGTTTTTCTATGGGTTGGGTAGACACCTGGTTGACTTGTTGGTTCCTTTTCCAATATGACTTTACATGGGGTGAGGGGAATCTATAGGCAACCTGTTCCAGGATTGTACAAAATATGCTAAAATAAACAAAATGACAAAAATTATGGGCAGACTGGGATCAGGCATATACTCCTGCTTTGAAGAACCAGATAACTGGACAAATACATCAAACAACAATAATTGCTTTCAGACTCTGTACAACTGAGAGTACAATGGTGTGGTCCCTGACAGAAGAAAAAGAATCAGGGTGAGCTCTATGATTGCTTTGGATTTTAACTAAAGTTACCCACTTGTACTGGCCAATTTAAGGGATAAATAGACAACAATAGTAAGAAATGCCAATATACCGGGCGCCTGGGTGGCTCAGTGGGTTAAAGCCTCTGCCTTTGGCTCAGGTCATGATCTCAAGGTCCTGGGATGGAGGCCCACTTCAGGCTCTCTGCTGAGCAGGGAGCCTGCTTCCTCCTCTCTCTCTGCCTGCCTCTCTGCCTACTTGTGATCTCTCTCTCTGTCAAATAAATAAATTAATTAAATCTTAAAAAAAAAAAGAAATTCCAATATACTGCTTTCAGTAATAGAACAAGTAGGCAAAAGTTAAATGTGATGAAACCTATCAGCTGGATCTAATTATATATATGCCACATGGTAAGCAATTGAAAAGCTTCAATAATATTTTTAAGATTGGCACTATACAAAGTATATTCTGTGATCACAACAGAGTGAAATTAGAAATTAATAATGGAAAGAAATTATGTAGAAATTAAACAACATAAATTGAAATAATGGATAAGTTGGGGTACCTGGATGGCTCAGTCAATTAAGTGTCTGTCTTGGGCTCAGGTCATGATCCTGGGATCGAATCCTACATGGAGTCCCGCATGGAGTCCCATATCGGGCTCCCTGCTCAGTGGGATCTGCTTCTTCCTCTCCCCCTGCTTATGTTCTCTCTCTCAAGCACACGTGGACAAGCATTCACTCTCTCAAATAAATTTTAAATAAAAAGAAATGAAAAAGCAAATCTTCAATTACATAATGAAATTGCAAGGAACTTAAAATAACCAAATAATCTTGTCAAAGAAGAACAAAGGTAGAGGAATTACATTTCCTGATTTCAAAACTTACTATAAAGCCAAAATGATCCAAATAGGGTGATACTGACAAAGGACAGATATACAAGTCAGCGGAATAGAATTGAAACAACAGAAATAAACCCATATGCTATGGTCATTTGATTTTTAGAATGGCACCAAGATAATTTGATGGGGGAAAATGGAATTTTCACAAGTGGTACTGAGAGAATGGGATAACCACTTGCAAGAGAATAAAGCTGGACACATCTCTCCATATACAAAAGTTAACTCAAAATGAATCACAGACCTAAATGTAAGAAATAAAACTATAAAACCCTTAGAAGAGAATGTAAGCATAAACCTTTGTGATCTTGGATTAGACAATGGTTTTTTAGATTTGACAACAGCAGCACAAAGAACAAAGTTAAAAAAAAGTACATCAAGCATCTTCAAAATTATACACTTCAGAATTACACACTTATATACTTCAAAATCTTTTGTTTCTGAGGGTATCATAAAGAAAATGAAAAGATACTCAACAGAACATGAAAAAAAATTCAAATCATCTATATGACAAGTAGCTTGTATCTAAAATACATAAGGAGCTATTATACTGAATAATAAAAAGACAACCCAATTAAAAATGAGCAAATGATGGGGCCCCTGGGTGGCTCAGTTGGTTGGGCAATTGCCTTCGGCTCAGGTCATGATCCCGGAGACCCGGGATCGAGTCCCCCATCCGGCTCCCTGCTCAGCAGGAAGCCTGCTTCTCCCTCTCTCACTCCCCCTGCCTGTGTTCCCTCTCTGGCTGTGTTTCCCTCTGTCAAATAAATAAAATCTTTAAAAAATAAAAAAAAAATTTAAAAAATGAGCAAATGATCTGCATAGACATATCTATATAAAAAAGTATATAGTATAACTATGGCCGACAAACAAATGAAATAATGTTCAACGTCATGATAGTCATTAGGAAAATGCAAATCAAAACCACAATGACATATCGCTTTATACCGGTTCGGGTGGCTAACCAACCAATGTTGGTAATGATGTGGAAAACTTGGGACTCATGGATTGCTGATGGGAATATAAAATACTGCAACCACTTTGGAAGACATTTTGGCAGTTCCTCAAAAAGTTACATATAGAATTAATATATGACCTAGCAATTTCACTTGTAGGTATATACACAGAGAAATGAAAACATGTACACATAGAAATTTGTTCATGAATATTAACAGTAGCCTTATTCATAATAGCCAAAACTTGGAAACAACTCAAATGTCCATCAACTGATAAATGGATAATTATAATGTGGTAGATTGGTACAATGGAATATTATTTGGCAAAAAAATAATAAAGTACTAATACATGCTACAACATAAATGAACCTTGAAAACAATACAGTAAGTGAAAGAAGACTGTCAAAAATGACCACATTTTGTATGATTCCATTTCTATGAAATGTCCAGAATAGACAAATCTATAGAGAGAGAAATTAGATTAGTGGTAGCATAGGCTTGGGAGCTTGGGGAGAAATAGGGAGTTACTTCAAGTAGGTTTCTTTTAGAGGTAATTAAAATGCTCTAACATTGATTTATTAATAGTTGCACTATTCTGTGAACACATTAAAAAACATTGAGTTATACACTTTAAATTGGAGAATTAAATGATATATAAATTTTATCTCAATAAAGTTTTTATTTAAGAAAGATCAATGAGAATATGGCAATAGAAACTATTGAAATTGCATCACAGTAAAAAATAAATGAGTTGATCAATACAAAGCAGTATAACTGGAAATATGCCTCAGACAAAGAAGAAAGTGTGTGAGACAAAAAACGCATTGAAAAATATAAAGGCTGGGGTGCCTGTGTGGCTGAGTCAGTTAAGCATCTCTTGATTTTTGTTCAGGTCATGATCTCAAGGTTGTGAGATCAAACCTCTCTCCCTCTTCCCCACCCCCAGCTCAAGCTCGTGCGCTCTCTCTCTTAAATAAATAAAATCTTTTACAAAAGAAAAATATAATGGATGAAATAGTTTTAAGTTTTATGAATATTATAAACTCACAGACCCAAGAAGCATAGTAAACCTCTTGTAGGATAAACAAAAAGAATGTCACATCACTCCCATGCCCACTGCAGCATTCTTTATTGTAGCTAAGTTATGGGAAGAGTTAAACTAAGTGTTCATCAATTGGTGAATAAATAAAGAAAATGTGCTATATATACACAATGCAATATTATTCAGCTATAAAAAAGAAAGAAATCTTGCCATTTGTGACAATATGGATGGACCCTGAGGGCATTATGCTAAATGAAATAAATTAGAGAAAGACAAATATGATATCATCTTACTTATATGTGGAATACTGAAAAAACAAGAAATCACCAAACTCATAAATACAGACAATGGATTGGTGGTCGCCAGAGGCATGGGTTGGGGAGTTAGGGAAGCAAAATGGGTAAAGACAGTCAAAAGGAAGTCAAAACTTCCAGTTATAAAATAAAGGAGTCCTAGGGATATAATGTACACATAGTGACTATAGTTAATAAAACTTGTATTGTAGAAAAAATGTAAAACATCCCATTCTTATTTTGATTACATGTTGAAATTATCATATGTTTTTTATAAGGGGTAAATAAAATGTTATTAAAATGAGAAAAATACTGTATTGTGTATTTTAAAATTGTTAAGAGAGTAGATCTTACAAGTTTTCATCTAAAGGAAAAAATTTGTATCCTGTCCTCATTGGTCTGTGTCCCCACTGAGCTGTTAGAGAGAGGTTTTAGCACTTTTTGAGCAAGATGATTAGGAGGAAAAAAAAAGAATGGGCATGACAAAGAAAAAGAATGTAACGATGTGTGTTGACAAATGTTAACTAGACTTATTGTGGTATTATTTTGCAATATACGTATATCAAATCATTACGTTGTACACCTGGAACTAATATAATGTTATATGTCAATTATATCTGTACTTTAAAAAGAATGCCACATCAGGTATGTATGAATATAATGGAATACTATGCAGCCATCAAAAAGAATGAAATCCTGCCATTTGCAATGACGTGGATGGAACTGGAGGGTATTATGCCGAGCCAAATAAGTCAATCAGAGAAAGATAATTATCATATGGTCTCTCTGATATGAGGAATTTGAGAAGACAGGCGGGGGGTCATGGGGGTTAGGTAGGGAAACAATTGAGACAAGATGGGACCAGGGAGGGAGACAAACCATAAGACACTCTTAATCTTGGGGAAAAAACTGAGGGTTGCTGGGGGGTGGGGGTAGGGATCAGGTGGCTGGGTTATAGAAAAAATAAAAATTAATAAAAATGTTAAAGAAATCTAAAAAAAAGAATGTCACATCAAAGAACATCATAATCAAAATCCTGAGAAGCAGTAACTAAGAGAAAATCTGAATAACAGCCACTGGAAAAGGTTGTATTATAGACAAAAATATAAATATAAGCATGACTCCACACATCATCAGAATTTACAAGAAGACAATGAAATGACATCTTTAAAAGACAGAAAGAAAAAACGTAAACTGGGCACCTGGGTGGTTCAGTTGGTTGAGCAACTGCCTTCGGCTCAGGTCATGATCCTGGAGACCCGGGATCGAGTCCCATATCGGGCTCCCTGCTCAGCGGGAAGCCTGCTTCTCCCTCTCTTAGTCTCTCTGCTTATGTTCCCTCTCTGGCTGTGTTTCTCTCTGTCAAATAAATAAAATCTTAAAAAAAAAAAAAGAAAAAAAAAGAAAAAACGTAAACTGAGAATTCTGTATCCAGTGAAAATATCCTTTACAAATCAAGATGAATAAAAGCTTTCCCCAACAAGCAAAAGGTCAATGTATTTACCATCATGCTACTATAAAAAATAGTAAAGGGAGTTTTGAGGTGGAAGAAAATGACACCTGCTGGAAATGTGCCTCTACATAGAAGAAAGAAGTATACAGGAAATGGCATATATGTTTTTATATACCGGGGGGGGGGGGCGTTGGAGACCAAAGAAGTGCCAATGTAGCAGTTCAAGCTCAGAAGCCAACTGTTGGCAGAATTCCTTCCCGCCTGGGGGAGGTCAGCCTTTTGTTTTATGTAAACCTTCAACTGATTAGATGAGGCCCACCCCCACTATGGAAAGCATCCCTCAAGGGCACCAACTTAAATGTTAATTTCATCCAAAAACACCCTCACTGAAACATTCAGAATAATGTCTCAGTCAATAGCAAAACCTACCATGGGAAGGAACACTTAGAAAAATAGTTTATTTTGGGGTACCTGGCTGGCTCAGTTGGTGGAATGTGTTACTCTTGATCTCAGGGTTGTGAATTTGAGCCCCATGTTGTGTGTAGAGACTACTTAAAAATAAAATATTTGAGGGGTGCCTGGGTGGCTCAGATATTAAGCATCTGCTTTTAGATCAGGTTACGATCACAGAGTTCCAGGATTGAGCCCTGCATCTGGCTCCCTGCTTGGCGGGAAGCCTGCTTCTCTCTTTCTCACTCCCCCTGCTTGTGTTCCCTCTCTCACTGTGTTTCTCTCTGTCAAATGAATAAAATAAAATCTTAATAAACAAACAAACAAACAAACAAATAAATAAAATATTTTTTAAAAAAGAAAAATAGTGAGCGCCTGGGTGGCTCAGTGGGTTAAAGCCTCTGCCTTTGGCTCAGTTCATGATCTCAGGGTCCTGGGATTGAGGCCCAGGTCGTGCTCTCTGCTCAGCGGGGAGCCTGCTTCCTCCTCTCTCTCCGCCTGCCTCTCTGTCTACTTCTGATCTCTCTCTGTCAAATAAATAAATAAAATCTTTAAAAAAAGAAAAAGGAAAAATAGTTTATTTGACTTAATATTTTAATATGAAGGTTTTATTCCTCCTCTAACTACAGTGTACTTTCCATGCTATTTGGACTAGCATGAATAGCACTTACAGAGTATGTTTGTTGACTATAGAAAGTTAATTAGTTAAAAATTTTAAAAAAAACCCACCAATGTTTTAAGTAACACTTGTAAATAATCCATGGGTCAAAATAATTCATCGCAAATTAGAAATATTTCAAACTCAGTGATAACATATTAGACTAGAGGATGCTGTTAAAACAAATCTTAGAAGAAAATCTTTACTTTTAAATGCCTATATTAGAAGGGACATTTAAAATTAATGATCTAAACTTCAGTCTACAGAAGTTTACTTTTCCAAAGTAAGTAGAAGCAAAGAAATAGTAAAATAAGGCAGAAAATAATGAAATAGACAACTGATTTTTTAGAAAAACAAAAAAAATTTAACAAAGCCAAATATTGGTTCTTTTAAAATACTATAAAATCATTAAACTTCTAAGTAATGAATCAAGAAAAAAGAAATCACAAATTACCAATACCAGGGTTGAAATAAGGTTACCACCATACATTGTACACACATAGTAAGGAAATATTGTGAGTAACTTTATGCCAATAAAGTCAAAGACCTAGATGAAGAGATGAAATGGTAAAAATTATGTGAAAAGAAAAACTTTCCAAACTAACTAAAGAAGAAACAAATTTGAGTAATTTTTTAAAGGAAGAAAAATATATATGTTTTGCAAAAGAACCAGATTCTGGCTTTAATATATTCATGTATTTGTAAGCTGATGTTAAAATGCTCTCAAAAATGTTATTTTAGGAAGGCACAATTTGGTAGCATCAATTTTTCATTTACAGATTTTTCTAAAAGAGATTCCAAGAAACTACCACTTTAATTTTTCCCTTCCAGTATTTTAAGTACTGCAAGGTACAAACTGAACTGTAGGTAAAGCTCTCATTCTCAAACTACTAAACTAAGAGTTAACAATACATTGGATAATTATTGGAATATGAAAGTACAGCCTACTTTATCAAAAGAGAAAATTTCTTTTGGCATTGGATTTAGAAATTAGTAAAGAACTTGGGACAAAATCTCTCATGACTATGGAAAATCAGAACTCTTCTTTAAGTGAGTGAGCTTTTAATATCTAAGCAATAGAAACTAAATACAGAAATATGAGACAACATTATAGTTATCCTGAACATCAAAAAGTAACAGCTAATGCATTACAAATAAGGTATGGTGAAAACTGAGTTAGAAGAGCTCAGTTACCACTCTATGTTAGAAACTAATCAGTAAAACTGTAATTTCTAATTTTAAAAGTTTGGTCTCATATTTATTTTTTTAAAGATTTTATTTATTTGACAGAGAGAGAGATCACAAGTAGGCAGAGGCAGGCAGAGAGAGAGGAGGAAGCAGGCTCCTGCTAAGCAAAGAGCTCCATGCGGGCCTCCATCACAGGACTCTGAGATCATGACCTGAGCTGAAGGCAGAGGTTTTAACCCACTGAGCCACCCAGGCGCCCTTGTATTTAATTGTTTTAACAGTATATAAATTATATACAACAGTTTCCCATAACTCAAACTATAATGCTGAAGTCTAGAAAAAGACGTTTATTTCAGCAATGCTCAAAAGCCCCACTACTCCCCTTTCTCCTATTTATAAAAACCAACAATTTCAAAAATACTTCCAGCATAGAAATGCTCAGTGGTTCACCCAAAACGTCAAGCTCATAACAGTAGGTAGTTTCTCACAAAGTAATCTATAATACTTTATTCTGTAGTATCATATGGCCAAATACCTTATTGATTTATGAACATTTCTCATGGGCAAGAATAATTAAAGAAAATGCAATCAAGTTGACTATGTTGCTATTCACTTTGAATACTACATTGTGCTTGCATCCTAAAAGTTAAAATGAGCTGCGGTAAGAAGAAAATAAAGTCTATGTGTACTATATACTAAAAATTAAAAGCCTAAAAATAACACAATGAAAATACCTTACATTAATTGGAAAATTAAAGATGAGAAGCAATAACAATTAGTGATGGTATATTTTAATCTTCTGTTAAAGCTCTGAAGTTGTATTAAATTGCTAACCAAATTGAGGTAGAGGTAGACTCTGATGTTACTCGTTTCATGTGTCAGATTTAGGCCTCTCACTTTAACCTGTATGCATTTTTCCCTAATTATATAAACATGATTCAATTTGAAATGTTACAATAGAAAAATTAAAGGATCACTGAAATGGGTTTGTTTTTTTTTTTACAAAATTCTTAATTCCTAGCTAAAAAAGGTACTTATAGAAATGTACATAATAATTCAATGTTTTTCCTTGGAGTTGTAAATGTATTTGTTTTTCCTTCAACCACAGGAAAAAAAGAAAAGCGGAGAAACCGCAAAAATAGTTGTGTAATGAAGACACTGGAACCTAACTAGTAGAATAACAACATTTTACCTTGGTGTCTGCCTAGTTTTTCTCTTTGAAGGTTACACGTAAGCTCTGATTCATATTAAATTGCCTACTTAAGCAGACTTACATTCCATTATACACAAATCTGTCCACGTTGGGCGCCACTTGTCATCGCCGCTGCAGCCGGAGGAGCCAGCCTCGGCGGAGTTGTGGGTCCCGAACCACAGACATGCAAATCTAATGCAAGCTGACAGACCCAAAGTCAGTCAGGAGAGACCTATGAAGCAGGCTCAGGCTCACGCTCTCGCTTTCTAGCTTTGGCTTTCTAGCTCTAGCTCTCTAGCTCTGGCTTTGGCCCTCTTGCTCTACTTCTCTCTCCTCTTCTGTCTCTCTACTCTTTGTTTGCTTCTCTTTCCGCTGCTTCCTTTGCTTCTCTGTTTCTGTCTCTCTTTGCAGGCTCTCTCACTGTTCTCCAACTCTCTTGCTCACTCCTCTAAGGCTCTCTTGAGGCCTCCTTGCAGGCCCTCTGCCTTTTTCTCTCAGTCTCTCTGCAGTCTCTCTGCCTTTGTCTCTCAGTCTCTCTCTGCAGGCTCTCTTGCTGCTTCTGCCTTCAGTTTCTCTTTTGCTGCCTCCTCACAGGCCCTCTGCCTTTGTCTCTCTTGACTGACAGGGGCCCCAGTCTTTTATTATTTAAAAGTGAGGAAGTTGGGTGGTGCAGTTAAATCTTTAACTGCTTTTGCACCCGCCCTAAAGACAGGATTAGTATTGTTACTGCAGAGTACAAAGTGATTGCTTAAACTCACAAAAGTTGAGACCATTGAGGCCCAAGGATCAAGAAATACAGATAAGAGATACATAAATACGGAGGAAACTATATGTCTTGAATAAGCACACAAAGGACATATTAACCTGACCCACAGGGTATGTGGCTTTTCGGATTCTAGGCGGGGAAAGCCCAGAGGGGCTTTCATTCACATTCACAGGTACCTCCATCAAAATTTTGCGGTGGCTTGGGCATGGCGGGAGGGGCGGATCAAGCACCGTCCTGACACAATCTATTCCCATTTTAAATCACATACAAGTGCTATGTGATCAGAGGGATGGGAAACACTAGATAAAGCCTGGTGGGTGGTAACTTCTTCAAGACTAGGTAATGGAATCCCCTGTTAAACCTCGGGAGCATTTAAGTCAATGAAAATGTAATCCAGATAGCCAAGAAAGTCACCAACGTAATTGGTGTAATTAGGTTCACCACAAGCACTTTTCAGTTTGAAAAAATGGGTAAGGGATATGTTTCACTGTTCCTCTTCCCCACTGACAAAAAATGATACATTCCTGTTGATGGGGTACTGTTGAAGTCTCCACAAAACATAACTAGTATGCCAGGTCACACGAGACATGTCTAATGTGAGCTAAGGCCCCTGCCATTTGAATGAGAGAAATGTACCTACCTTTTGGATGCCCGCAGAGATGGGTATTAGCAACACATGCTCTTTTAGAAGAGTCTTTTTGTAGACTGAAGAACAGAAACCTAGTGGACAGAAGATCTCTGGAGCACCCTCTCCTGTGCAAACAGGTACAAAACTAGCTTCTTCAGCAGTACTTTGTGAAGTGGGTTGGATTCCAGGGCTTTGTGGAAAGAAATGTCACGCCAGCTAAGGAGAGTGAATTTGGTCTTTCGGTAGAAAGTATCCAGACCTTCCTGCTGCTTGATTCTAAACAAAGCCTCCAGCCCAAAGGCCTTGAGGGCCGGCACCAAGCCGTCCATAAACACGTTTCCATCAACCTCTTGCAAGCATTGTAGCCCGTGAGCTCCTTCTGGATAAGGTTCTGGCGGTAGTCGAGCTCCAAGGCAGAAGGGACACAGTACGAAAACTCTCAGTCTGGGCATACCTGTCGCCCAGGTTGTAAGAGGTTGTAAGAGACTGGACAGATGAGAGAGCCGTGGGTCCATCGCCTTCTTGGTGTAGAGATACTGGTGGTCAAAGGGCAGGTGGCAGGCTTAGACTCCTCGGACACACACTTTCCAACTCTCGGCTTGGTCCGAAGCGCTGCACATTCCCTGGGGTACAACGAAGCTTGAGTCCGGAGCCCGCTGTTGGCATTGGACGCGCTGGTTCACACCCCTCTCCGTCCAACTAGGAGAGGGCTAAGAGGAAGAGGAGTGGGCCGCCACCCTCAGGCTTTGCTGCACCTCTACTAGCGGAAGAGGGAGCTGGTGGGATCCCCAAATTCGAGGCAGAGTTTGGGGCACACTGGGGAGGAAGCTGGCCACGATGTAGCGTGACAACCACAGGTCCTGAAGGCAGACGGGTTGCGCTCCACCTTGTACTGGGTTGCGCTCCACCTTGTACTGGACATCACGGATCTGCAGCACCGCGCGGTCCACGTGGAGCACTTCCTCAGCCACTGCCTCCTCCGGATAGTGCAGCTTCACCACGGGATCTCGGCTCTCAAAGGCCCCAGGCAGCTCAGGCCCAGCACTTCCCCCACCCCTGGCACAGGCCACGTCGCAACTTGCATTTGGCCGGTTCTTCCTGCTCTTCTTGGCAGCGGTCGCCTTAGCGTGGCCTTTGAGGTTGCATTGGTTGCAATCCCGCTGAGGGCCCAACCCAGTGGCTCGCTTTGTCACCTGGCATTTCTTGTGGCTGCCATTGCCCAACGCGAACGACCAGCTTAGTTTAGGCTCGGAGGGCACACAGCGCACTACACCGCGCTCCAAGGCGCCTACCGCCAACTCAGTCGCCACCTCCGTCAGAGTGTGCGGCTCCACCTCTGTGCGGGTCCCAGGAAGCGCGGCGTGGGAGCCTGGAAGCCAACACCGGAACCTGGTGGCCCAGCGGCCGCCAAGTGTCAAATCTGAGTTAATTTGTATCTATAAAATAAAATTAATTCATAACCAAAAATACTTCGCACAAAAATTGTACTGGTGAGCTCTGTCGATCATTTAAAAAAGAAATACTGCCTACATTACACATTCTTTCAGAAATTGGAGGATACAAAGCACTGTGCAACTCATTTTAAGATACAAGAATAATCTTGACAATAAAACCTGTTATGGATATTATAAGAAAAAATTATAGACCAATATACTTGTGAACATATATGCAAAAATTCCCATAAAATTACTAGCATATAGTATCCATTAATGTATATATTAGGATGAATACAAAGCAGAGTTTATCCCAGGAACATAAAGTTGGTTTAACACCCAAAAATCAAATAATACACTCCACTTATTTATAGAGCGAAAAAGAAAAAAACATATTTCAATAGATGTATGAAAATACCTGACAAAAATCAGCACTCATTCATGATTAAAAAAAAAAAAAACAAAATCAGGGTGCCTAGGTGGCTCAGTCAGTTAAGCCTCTGGCTTCAGTTCAGGTCCTGATCTCAGGGTCCTGGGATTAAGCCCCCTATCTGGCTCTCTCCCACTACCTCTGCCCCTCCACCCCCGCTGGTGCATGCGTGTGCGCTCTCTCTCTCTCTCTCTCTCTCTCAAATAAATAAATAAAATCTTTTTTTTAAAAAGAGGGCATTTGATATGATGAGCACTAGGTGTTATTATGTAACTGATCGATCACTGAATTCTACTCCTGAAACCAATATTGCACTGTATGTTAACTAACTAGAATTTACATAAAATTTTGAAAAAAAAAGAATAGGGCCTACTCCAAACTCATGAAGATGATTTCCTGTATATTTCTGTCATTCCTGCAGAATGACATTTTCGTCTTTCCCATTTAGATCTGGAATTCACTGGGAGTTTATTTTCTGTGTTATTTAGGGTAGAGTCAACATATATTTTTTTCACATATGGATATCCAATTGATCTGTTACCACTTTTTAGGGAAAAAATCCTTTCCGGATTTCACTACACTGTCATATTTGCCATAAATGGACAGTATGTGTAGGTTTTATAGGTCTGTGCATGCATGCAGGTATATGCAAATGTGTTAATCTTTAAGATGATATTATACTATTCATAAGTTACTCACTATAGCATTGTATTAAGTTTGATATCTACTGGTGGAGGTTTTGGTGCTCCCTTCTTCAAGTTTCTCTTCGCTACATTTGGTTTTTCGCATTTTCATATACATAATTAGAATCTGCTTGTCAACAAAAAATAACCAGCTGAGATTTTTATACAGATTGCATTGAATTTATAGATTGATTTGGGAATAATTGCCAACTTTAAAATATTGAGTCTTTCAATCCATGAACCCAGTATATCTCATCTTTAATGTTTCTCAAAATCATTTTATAATTTTTAGTGTAGAGGTCTTACAAGTATTTAATTAGATTTATTCCTAGATACTTTATTTTTAATCAACTTCATTGGGATATAATTTACATACAATAAGATGCATATATTTTAACTATACAGTGCAGTGATTTCAACAAATGTATTAGCCAGTGGAGTCACTATCTCATCAAGACACAGAACATTTCCCTCAGCTGAAAAAGTTCTGTATTTCCCCTTTTACACTCAGAAAAATTCCAACCTTCAAGCCAGGCAAACACTGATTTCATTCAATCTGTATCAATAGAAATTAGTTTTGCCTTTTCAAAAACTTTATAAAAATGGAATCAAACAGAATGCACTCTTTTATGCCTGATATCTTTCCCTGAGCATAATATTTTTTGAGATTTATCTATGCTGTTGCTTGTACCAGAAGTTTGTTCCTTTTTATGCATTTGTAGTACCCTAACATATGAATACATCACAATTTGTTTAAACATTTACTTGTTGATGGACATTTGGATTGTATCCACTTTGGGGCTCTCCTAAAGGAAATTGCCATGAGCATTCCTATACAAAAATTTTTTTAAAGATTTTATTTATTTATTTGTCAGAGAGAGAGAAA
>PITA01021008.1:0-33654 GCA_004023965.1 Spilogale gracilis | reverse complement strand
GAATAGAGTGTGCTGAGCTTCTTGGCGAATGTATTATTTCGAGCAAGTTAAATTGCCCAGTATCTGATGTCAATAGCAAGTATGATGATTGTTTCAGAAAAGAGCATCTCTATTTCCTACATTTCTGTAGTGTTGGTTCTCTCCAAATTAAATATTGAATTAAAATAAATAATGAAACACAGCTGCTCTCAAATGGCTTCTTATCAACCCAACTGGAATAAAAGAAATGTTTCAGCAATGATTGATTTTTATATGGAATAAACTCAGTTAAATAAAACTGGAAAAACTGGTGAAATTCTGATACTGTGAATCAAAGCCTGTACAGGCATGAGATAGACCAGATTCAGGCACCACTGTTTAAAATAGAAATACCCCTTAGTGCAAAATAAAATAAAATTAATTAAATAAATAAATAAATAAGAAATAACCCTTAATGCAAAACAAATCAGTTGTATTCAAGGTTTGTTATCTGATTTTATCCTGGCATACACTTTGCATTTCTGTTTCTAGATGAGTAAATCAAGGAAGAAAGAAGAACAAAGTTTCCCCCACAGCCACATAGTTCTTCAGTGGCAGAATTAAGGCCAGAATCTAGATCTCTATGCACTTTGAACTGTGCTTTTTAGGCTTCCTCAATAATTTATATTGCAGTACAAATATGCTGCAATATAATTTATGTTGATTTTTTGGGACAAATCCTTAGTTTTTTAATCTAGTAGCTGGCCATACATCATCTATATTTTATCCAAAACACTTAGTCATAGCTTTAACTTTTTATGGCAAATCTTCTCTCAAACCATCTGTGATATTATATACCAGGATATGCTAACTTAGGGAGGAAAGCTTTTACTCTTTTTGGGGGATTTAAGTGGTGTATCCTAGCAGTTTTGGGGAGATTCACAAAATAATTATTCAATCATATCCCCATTATCTTCTCACAGCACTTATTCCTAGTCTGTCCTGTGAGTTTGTGTATTACTTGCCTCCCAGTAGAAGTTCCTCAAGAAATGACACACTTTTGGGGCGCCTGGGTGGCTCAGTTGGTTAAGTGACTGCCTTCGGCTCAGGTCATGATCCCAGAGACCCAGGATCGAGTCCCACATCGGGCTCTCTGCTCAGCAGGAAGCCTGCTTCTCCCTCTCTCACTCCCCCTGCTTGTGTTCCCTCTCTGGCTGTGTTTCTCTCTGTCAAATAAATACATAAAAATCTTAAAAAAAAAAAAAGAAAGAAAGAAATGGCACACTTTTGTTGAACAAATGATTCATTTGGAAAACACTCTTAACTAACTTGGTAATTTTTATGTTTTTTAATTTTAATTTATTTTTATTATTTTTATTTTTTTGGAAGAGAGAGGGAGAATGAGAATGATCCAGGGGTGTTGGGGGAGTAGAGGGAGAAGCAGACTCCCCATTGAGCAGGGGAGGCGGAACTCGATCCCAGGACCCTGGGATCATGACCTGAGTCAAAGACAGATGCTTAACAGACTGGATCACCCAGGCATCCCAACCAACTTGGTAATTTAGATACAGAACTTGCTCTTCTGATGAAGGCAGGGATTCACGAAACACAGCCACCATTTAGATAAAATTAGAGTTGCAACCTACAAGCTACTCAAAGCTTTAAGCCACCTAAATGGAAGATAACCATTATTTAAAATAATTTCCTTGAACAAGTCCTAGGCACAAGTAGGGTCAAGCTGTCTGGCTTTCCTCCAGAGACACAACGATAGCCCATAGGCATGAGACTGGCTTTGATGGGAGTTTTTTCATCCATTTCCAAACTCTGCAAAGGTGCCTGCTCACCTCTGCTCTGCAGAAGGGCTCACTCCAGCCTTAAGTGGAACCAAAACCTTCTTTACTTCACACTTGGCTCTTTAAGCCTGACCTAAATGTGCCGGCTATTTCTCAGTCCTTAAAACAGTGTCACAGGGTCCATTTATAGCTCCACTTTCTGAAGGAAATTCTAGGCACCACCACCCCCCCTGCAAAATATGCAGCTTCCTTCTCTGATTCCTGGATTAAGGAATTTGAAAAGGCAAGGTGTGGAGCATAGGGTCTAAAGCCAGACTGCCTTAGTTTAAACTGAGGTTCTACCACTTTGGATATGGAAACATGAGCAAGTTATAAAACTTCTCTGTGCCTCAGGTTTTTTTGTCTGTAAAACTGGGATAATATTATAGCTTGTCCCATAAAGTTATTGTGAAGACTTGAAAATTATATAAAATATATACGTGAGATACACATAGACACATGCATGCACATGCATTAAAAAAATAGATACAACATCTCACTTAGCACAGTGCCTGACACACAGTGTTAGTTCTTGTTATCAGGTTGAATGGACAACCCATTATTCATTTTCCCTACTGTGTTACCCAATTTTCCACAGTTGTTCTTGAAGCATAATACGTGTTAAAATATGAAAGAGACAGTCAAGCTCAAGTTCCTGCTACCTGCTCAAGTTGCCACACATTCTCTCAAAGCTGTAACCTAACCCTTATAAAGATTACTAACTTTACAAAATTCTTTCCAACTCTCTGTTCAGGGAAGTGTAGTGAAGACCTCCAAACACTTAAGCTCTAGAAAAGAGATTAAAATATAAGCTAAAATGTTAACTTGACAGATAAGAAAGTTTTTGTTAGGACCAACTTTACCAACAATAGTATAAATAAGTAGTTTGAGAATAGAGATTTGAAAAAAGGTGACAATATCCTCATTCACTGATCCTGGGAAGAAAATTAGTATGATGCTAGAAAATGCAATTTCTTGTGGGCGCCTGGGTGGCTCAGTTGGTTGAGCAACTGCCTTCGGCTCAGGTCATGATCCCGGTGACCCGGGACCGAGTCCCACATCGGGCTCTCTGCTCAGCAGGAAGCCTGCTTCTCCCTCTCTCACTCCCCCTGCTTGTGTCCCCTCTCTGGCTGTGTTTCTCTCTGTCAAATAATAAAATCTTTAAAAAAAAAGAAAAAGAAGGGGCGCCTGGGTGGCTCAGTTGGCTAAGCGACTGCTTTCAGCTCAGGTCATGATCCTGGAGACCCGGGATCGAGCCCCACATCGGGCTTCCTGCTCAGCGGGAGGCCTGCTTCTCCCTCTCTCAGTCCCTCTGCTTGTGTTCCCTCTCTCGCTGTGTTTCTCTCTGTCGAATAAATAAATAAAATCTTAAAAAAAAAAAAAGAAAAAGAAAAAGCAATTTCTTATCTTATAAAAATAAATGCTTAAATTTGTGTATACATTTATAGATCTTGAAATTCCACTTTTCACAATTTATCCTAAAATCATGACTTCTGTCAATTTATATATGAATCAGATTATGACTTCCTTTTTTAAAAAAAGGCTAGAAACAAGCTAAAAGTATAATAACAATATATAATCTTTGGATTAAAAACAATAAATGGTCCTAAGCTTTCAGGAAAAAACTGTGTATTACAGACACAAAAAATTCTTATAACATACATGAAAAAAACAGGAAGAAAAATGTACAGTAGGACAAATTTTTGCGTAAAGAGGATGTGTTCAGGGCACCTGAGTAGCTCAGTTGGTTAAGCATCTGCCTTCAGCTCAGGTCATGATCCCAGGGTCCTGGAATCAAGTCCCACATCAGGTTCCCTGCTCAGTGGGGAGTCTGCTTCTCTCTCCCTCTACTCCTCTGCCCTGCTCGTGCTCTCTCAAATAAATATTTAAATTTCTTTTTAAAGGATGTGTTTATATCTTATTTAAAATACATTTTAGGGCGCCTGGGTGGCTCAGTGGGTTAAAGCCTCTGCCTTCGGCTCAGGTCATGATCTCAGGGTCAAGACCCAGCAGGGAGCCTGCTTCCTCCTCTCCGCCTGCCTGCCTCTCTGCCAACTTGTGATCTCTCTCTCTGTCAAATAAATAAATAAAATCTTAAAAAAAAATACATTTTAAAAATAAAAATAATGGAGCACCTGGGTGTCTCAGTCAGTTAAGCATCAGCTCCCCCCCCCTTTTTTAAGATTTTATTTAGTTGACAGAGAGAAACACAGCTAGAGAGAAACACAAGCAGGGGGAATGAGAGAGGGAGAAGCAGGCTTCCCTACAAGCAGGGAGCCTGATGCCGGGCTCAATCTTGGGACTCTGGGAACTTGACCTGAATGGAAGGCAGATGCTTAAAGACTGAGCTAACCAGGTGCCCCAAGGATTAGCTCTTCATTTCAGCTCAGGTCTGATCTCAGGGTCATGGGATGGAGCCCTATATCAGACTCTGCTCAGCAAGGAGTTTACTTGAGATTTTTTTCTCTCCTTTTCCCTCTGCCCCCACCACTCCCACCCCTGCTCATTCCTCACCCTCTTAAATAAATAAATCTTTTAAAAAAATGAAATAAAACACATTTATATAGCACACAATATGTTTCACTGTTCTAAGCACTTTGAAAGTATTAACTAATTTAATCTTCACTAACCCTATAATAAAGGCAGTTTTATTACCACTTTACAAAATGAGGAAAATCAAGGCATGGAGAGGGAAGCAAACCTTCCTGATGTCACCCAGCTAGTAGTTGGACATGTCTAGGATTTGGTTCCACAGTCCATGCTTTATTCACAATTTTACCCCTAAGGTTGACTTTTGACTACCCATATATTTTTTTTTAATTTTCTACAGTGAATTCATATGATTTTTTTTAAGATTTTATTAATTTGACAGAGAGAGAGATCACAAATAGGCAAAGAGGCAGGCAGAGAAAGAAGGAGAAGCAGGCTCCCCACCAAGTAGAGAGCCCGATGTGGGACTAGATCCCAAGACCCTGAGATCATGACCTGAGCCGAAGGCAGAGGCTTAACCCTCTGAGCCACCCAGGCACCCCTCACATGATTTTTGTTACAACATGATTTTAGCCATGTAGTAGAAGATAATCACAAAGAATAACAGCATCACTGAGACTGGATTGCTGTTCCCAACAGCTAAATATTTATTCTTCACCAAAGTGTGTACTTACTGTCATGAAAAATGTAACAGTCAGTAGAGAGTCAGTAGAGATATGTAATTTTTTTTATTTATTGCAAGTTTTGTCTAATGCAAATTTTCCTGACTCTACTTAACTTTTACAGGATAAAAAGTTCCCTAGTAACTTTTTTCCATAGAGTTCCTATGGCAGATTTATACTTTCCTTGTTCTAAGTTATTTCCTATTTTAACAGTTTGAATTTAAATCATCTAATTGTCCACCTGTTATAAACAAAGAGCTCTCTGATAAAGATCTTACTATTAGCTTATGGCTGCATACTATGCTGGTATTTGGGGGTACAAACATTTTGGGGGGTATAGGGAAAGTCTACATCAACAACCTTCACTGCTGTTTATAAAGAAAGTATCAATCATTGCACAACCTAACTCATAACCCTAAAGGCAAAGGGAAAATTACGCTCCAAGTGACAAGTTACTTCTGATATTTAAAACATACTTTGTAAAGAATTTCAAAGTTTCCAAATTTTACTTTTAGAAAACGTTTTTGAAATATGTCATATGGTTTTTAAGATAACCTCTCCATGCAGCTTTTGCAATTATCATAACCAACCCTTTGACACAGTTCAGTTGAACTTCAGAAACTGATTATTCGTATATTCAGGGAGATTTGCAAGAAAATCGATTTTCAGATTATGGAAAAGAACAGACTTCACAGAACTCTCAATATGACCCCAAGATGTTCTTCAAATCCTAAGCATTTTAATTCCCTTAGACATCTTTGAAAATTTACAAATTACCAGATTCCTTTCCAGTCCTCGATTAAGATTTATAGGCATATATTCTTTCTAAATACCAAACTTTCAAAGTAGGAAAATCTCTTTCTCAATATGGCATTACTCTCAAGACTTGGTATCCAGAGGACCTCCATTCAAATCAGTTCACCAAAAGCAAGACCTTCATGTTTACAACAAATATTAAAAATATGTCACTAGTTATCAGGGATGCAATTTTTCAACAAGTTCTTTGACCTGCATCATTTCCTTTCACTTCTAATTACCTAACTTGGTGAAAAAAATTCCAATAACATTTAAAGTTATCCCACCCAATTTTAAAGGCCCTACTTGTCGTATCTTAAACTAACATTGAGGGGTGCCTTGGTG
Organism: Spilogale gracilis; assembly: GCA_004023965.1. Classification (NCBI taxonomy): domain Eukaryota; kingdom Metazoa; phylum Chordata; class Mammalia; order Carnivora; family Mephitidae; genus Spilogale; species Spilogale gracilis. The sequence continues at coordinate 27,572 of PITA01021008.1, read as the reverse complement.
GCTCAGTCAATTAAGCATCTGCCCTTGGCTGAGGTCACGGTCCCCTTGCTCAGCAGGGAGCCTGCTTCTCACTTTCCTGCCACTCCCCCTGCTTGTGCTCTCTCAGTCTCTCTCTAATAAATATATAAAACCTTCAATAAGTAAATAAAGTAACACTGACTTTGAATAAATAATATCCATCCCATGTAACAGAACGTGAAACGAGAGGCTTCCTGTGTCACTTTCGGCTGGCGTCCTTAGACAACAGGCACCAACCACTCCTAAGGTCCAAGGTGGTGGTAAAAAAAAAAAAAATTATCTTTGATTTTTGTCCCAGGTTCCTGATACAGAGCTTCAAAAACTCTTGGATTTCCCAAGTCCTTGTTTTTCATACATGTCTCTTTGGACCATATCAGAGTTTATACTAGCAAAGTTATTCCTGGGGACAGGTGGGGGGCTGGGTGGTGCAGCTAGACAGCTCCATGATGGAAAGGTTGGTTGCCAGAAAACCAACCATGTGATTAGAGGGTTCGAATTTTCAGTCCCACAATCCACAACCTCCAGGGAGGGGAAGGGGTCTAGAGATGCCTTTCAATAACGTGGGCAATGAGCTGCTCAAGCATGTCTATGGGAAAACAAAAACAAAAACCTTAGATGGTAACTCTCCACAGTGAGACCTGGAGATCTTCCCAGCTGGCAAACGTACTGACGCACCCCATACGTGGCGTGCGTGGAGAGGACACGGGACCCCCGGGCTCAGTACTCATCCAGATTCTGCCACCCTGACTATCAGTCTGTTTGACTCTTTGTTTCCTAAGAAAATCGTCTTTGTGAGTGTAGTGCTTTCCCGAGTTTTCTGTCATTCTCCTGAATTTTCCAACCTGAAGGACTGTAAAAACTCCTGACTTTGTAGCCAGGGGGGACAGAGTGTGCCCGGAAGCACCGGAAGCCAGGGCTTGCAGCTGGCATCTGAAATGAGGATGGTCATGGGGACTGAGACTTTTAGCCTGAGGGGCCTGTGCTAACTCGAACAGTTAGTATCAGAACTGAATTTTTTTAAAAACCCATGTGGTTTCAGAGATCACTCCAGAGACCTTATAAAGAACCTCTGTTGCAACCCTGACCTGGACCGCTGCATCTATGAGGGTGCAGAGACTGAAGGAGGACACTGAAAATTACAAGAATGCTTGGTATTCAGAGGGTCAGAGAGTGATGTTCTTGGGAACAGGAAAATGGTTCAGAGAGATAGATACTGTCTCCTAGAACTAAGGTGATTCATTTGGGCTGGGGTGTGGCCTACATCTGAGCGAGTTAAAAAGGAAGTGACTCTGTCAGTCTACCTGATCTGACAGCCTTGCCTAGAGAGGTCCCGGCACTGGGGACAGGCCACAGTTGCAGACTGTACTGAGCTAAAGGGTATGTGACTTCCCCTGGATCAGATGCGAGCCACATTAGAGAAGACTAGCAGACACTGTCTCAGTCTCTAGCAAAGAGCACTCTTGGGTCGAGGTCGGGACACCGGAAGCGTATTGTGAATGATGGTGGAACAGTAACCAACCAGAAGAGATTTCGTTTCCCCACCTCAGAGGAGCTACAGGGGAGACATTCCCAGCAGTGCTGCATTAGGGACTCCAAAGAACTCACATAAGCATCCGCAACTGCCGGAAGAGACCCAATGGAGCTGATCACAGCAGCCACAGTCAATTACGACTTTTCCTGCTCCTACCTCCCTGCTTCGAAGAAGGAGCCAGAGACAGCCTAGAAAATTAGGAAAAGAAGTCAGAGTACTAGGTGGAGAAAGAGGAGGCCATCCATGGCTCTTTCCTAAGGCCCACCTGAAGCAGCCGGAACAGGAGGAAAGGGGCCTTTCAGCATGTTGGGACTGAGGCTGCTTCAGGGAGGACTAGAAGTAATCAAATGAACTTATTTTTCATCTAAAAGATGTCAGAAATGGCATGAGACATGGTCTCTATTTTACTAAAAAGGTGGAAAGGGGTGAACCAGTCCCACAGATTGCTGCAAAAAACATCTATGATATTCCAAAGAAAACTAATCATTAGTATCTTCCCAGGCCTTGTTTATATTTATTGAGTTTTCTTATGTGCCACACATAATTAATCTACATGATAACTATGAACTCTCACTTTGTATTTCATAAGAAAACTGAAACTCCGGTAAGTAACTTACAACATGGTACATCTATTAGGAGCACAGCTGGTATCTGAATCCAGATCTTCTAGTTTTAGACAGAGAGATGGTGCTCTTAATTAATGCATCATGTTGACTTGCCAACTGAGTGTAGATTTTTAAAAACATATTGACACGGGGTGCCTGGGTAGCTCTGTCAGTTGGGCATCCAACTCTTGATTTCAGCTTGCGTCATGATCTCAGGTTTGTGAGATCCTCCCCTCCGTCAACCTCCCCAGTGGGCACGGAGCCTGCTCTAAGATTCTCTCTCTCTTGGTCTCTCTCCCTCTGCCCCTTCCTCTATCTCTCACTAATAATAATAATAATAATAAATAAATACATATTGACAAAATGTATAATGGTGATTAAGTGCATATGATTTTTTTTAAAGTTGCTACTATATGGTCAGGTTCATTGGCTTCTTCAGTAATTTTGACTAGTAAGTAGGGTGTATGTGGAACACGGTCATTTGGGGACTGATGCCTCCACACTATTCCCCCCTCTGTCTCACCACTACCCCCATTCAAGTTACCATTTTATGCACCTCAACTCCTCTGTCAAGATGTTCTGATTTCCATTGTCAAACAACTTGATCACAGCAAATCTAAATAGATCCCCTAAATAATGACCTGATTTACCACTTGACAGGAAGAGAAATATTCAGTGAAAGAATACACAATGTACAATTTTACTCTTACAACATTAGTTCTGCCAGATCCTAGTTTAACAAAAATTTTTAATTATATACCTCCAGGCTTTAAACATATTTTATTATTCATTTATTCTTGAGAAATGAAAGGAAGTCTGACATTTCTTGCATATATACATAGCATAGACTTTGCTACTGTCGTTCATTAGAACAGATGTGGATATTATCTATTATTATTGTCCTCATCATCATTATTCTCATTATCCTCCCTTCGGCACCAAATTACCGTGGCTATAGTGAGTTGGGGAGAGAGTCCGCAATACCTCTGACGTTCCACAGGATTTATCTTATTTTGAGACTGCAAGGACCCCTCAGGACATCAAGGATCTGCGTGTCTGTTCATGTACATTTCCTTCATCATTCCCAAACTCCCCACCCTGAACTTTATATGCAGCCTGAGACACACTAGGGAATCCTTCAAAATGAATGACTCCACCATATATAACACATAAAAGGATTATTATCATTGTCTTCAATTATCTCAAATCCCAAGGATCGTAATCAATGAAGCCTCAGGAATAATGAAATAATAAATTTTCATTTAGAAGAAGCTGCAATCTGAACATCCTTAATCCATGTCATTGCTCTCAGTCCTAAACTTCCTAGGACATGGTTGATACTGCCCTTGAATATCCTCAGGGCTGCCAGGAAGATTAAATCTTCAGTCTTTACCAATGTAAATTCTTAACTCAAGAGAATATAAGACATTCTTTGGGAAACAAACGGTGACAGATAAAAATGGATTTAAAAAAAGCACTCTTTAGAACTATGTTAGCAATAGATCTCTGAATGGTTCTTACCACATTGAAAGGTCCTTGTGATCATGTACCTAACAAGAATAATGACTCAAAATATACTGGTTTCATCAATATTTGATTTTTAAAAGACTTGAAAAGGAAAGACAGAATCAGATTCAGAGAGACACCAACTGATATAAAATACTCAGAGAGACGACCAGGAGAGAAATGTGCATGCCTATCAACCTCTCGGTGCCTAGAAGCTGCTAATTATACTTAAAAGTTCCAACCTGCTTTGGATGCCCTGCCATTTTGAAAGTTCCATCTAGCAAACAAAGACTGTGGTCTGGAATCCCCACTACCCAGACGATTTGTCCCTCTGCTGGATTCTAAGCTTTCCAGTAACCCATCACTCTCCCCTCCAATCCCACACCCGTCACTCCCTTTCATTCCACTATAGAACTGTGAATTACTGATTGATTCTTACCTAATCAGCCCCTCCATCCCTCTGGTTGATCAAGTATTGACTATATAGTTAATTTTCTATAAAATTTGCCAAATAAAGTAAAACTCTATTACTCACTGAGCATCATTCATTATTTGCCCTGGGAAACTTATTGTTTGCAAGGTAGCAAAAATCTAAAAAGTTAATTCTTCTGGCCTATATTTCCACAGTTGAAAAGCCATTAATTCAGCCTTTTGTTTGAAGGGCACTAATGATCAAACATTTGATATTATGTTTTATAATGGTTTGAATTCTTTAAAATAAATCTTAAAAAAATGAAAAATAAAAAATAAATTGTTTCAGTTTATGTTTTCCATTGTCTAAATAATATTTTATTATATATCATATAATTTTGAATACAATGTTTTGATGAATCATTTAAAATATAAAAATATTCATCAACATATTCATATTCAATTCATATTCAATGAAAAATTGTCATTATCTTATGCATGAATACACATAAACTTGTCTATTGGTACTCACGTGTAACTTACCACATTTGAGGACATAAATAAGGAAATAAGTGTCAGAATGAATAAAAAAACAAGACCCATTTATATATGCTGTCTACAAGAGGCTCACTCTAGACCTGAAGACATCTGAAGATTGAAAGTGAGGGAGCAGAGAAACATTTATCACACAAATGGATGTCAAAAGAAGGCTGGAACAGCAATATTTATATTGGACAAACTAGATTTTGTTATTGAATTGTTTCTGTCCTGTTTTGGTATCAAGGTAATACTGGTCTCATAGAACAATTCTGAATGTGTTCCCTTTATTCCATTATTTGTGAGATTTTTTTTAAAAGATTTTATTTCTTTATTTATTTGACAGAGGGAAAGAGAGAGAGAGACAGTGAGAGAGGGAACATAAGCAGGGGGAGCGAGAGAGGGAGAAGCAGGCTTCCCACTGAGCAGGGAGCCCGAAGCGGGACTGGATCCCAGGGCTCCAGGATCATGACCTGAGCCGAAGGCAGTCGCTTAACCGACTGAGTCACCCAGGCGCCCCTGTAAGATTTTCATAAAGGTTGTCACTAATTATGTTTAGAAACATTTGGTAGAATTTGCCAATGAATTGGGCTTTTCTGTTCTGGGACAATTTTGATTCCTAATTCAACTTTCATTCCTGTTACTGGTCTAAGAAAGTTTCCTATTTTTTGGATTCAAGATTCATGATTCAATATTGGTAACTTGTGAGTTCTTAGGAATTACCTGATTTGTTAGAATATAATTATTCATAGTAATCTGTTAACATACTATGTATTTCTGTAGTTATCTGTTGTATTGCTTTCTCTTCCGTTTCTTATTTTGGTTTTTGAGTCTTCTCTCTTTTTGTTCTAAGTTAATATAGTTAAAGCATTTCCAATTTTGTTTATTTATTTGGAAAAACTGGTCATTACTTCTAATGTTATGCTATTGTTTATTCTGGTCTCTAATTTATTTTTTATTTTTCTTTGTTATTTCCTACCTCTACTAAATTTCAGCTAAGTTTCTTCTTTTTCTAGTTTCTTGTGGCCTAATGTCAAGTTGTTTATTTGAACTTTTTTTTCTTAATACAAACATTTATAACATAAATTTCACTCTAACATCTGCTTTTGCTGCATCTCAAAGGTTTTGGAATATCGTGCTTCTTTTTTCTTTTGTTTTCAGACATATTTTGGTTTGTTGTTTGGTTTCTTATTTGGTCCATTGCTTGTGCAGTAGTGTTGTTTAATATTTACATATCAAATATTTAATATTTACCTTGTAGATTTTTCAGCTTTATTTTATTGTTGATCTTTAGTTTTGTACCATTATGGTTGGAAAATATACTGGGTATTATCTCAGTCTTCTTAAATTTGCAGTATTTGTTATGTCTCTTTTTATGTGATTTAAACAGGGGAAGTCTTCTGCTTACTTGAGGAAAATGTGTATTCTATTTTTCGTGGACGTAATTTTTTATATATATCTTTTAGAACCATGTATTCTGAAGCATGCTTCAAGTAAAAAATGTTCTTGTTGAAAAAAAAGAATTGTAGAATCACTATATTATACACCTGAAATGAATACAATACTGTATGTTAACTATACTGGAAATAAAAAATTTAATTAAAAAAACTGGGATGCACTTGCCCATTGTCTAGCTCATATTTTCTAATACTGGTCATGCAAACATCCAAAATGTGCTAAGAGCTGTACAGAATATAAATGACAAATATCATTAGAGCATTTACCACCACTCTTATTAAGGACTGATTTTTTATAATGCTGTTTCTGGAAGTTTTCTTTTTCATGAAAGAAATACCAGGAATGGGGGTGCCTGGGTGGCTCAATCGTTAAGTGTCTGCCTTCAGCTCAAGTCATGATACCAGGGTCCTGGGATGGACCCGCACATCAAGCTCCCTGCTCCACAGGAAGCCTGCTTCCATCTCTCCCGCTGCCCCTGCTTGGGTTCCCTCTCTCGCTGTCTTTCTCTGCCTGTCAGATAAATAAAATCTTTAAAAAAATAAATAAATAAAAGAATAAAGAAATACCATAAATGGTGTGTGATTTACATTTCCTATGCTCTAAATGTTAATATGTTCACAGCCATTGACAGCTAGGATGACAAATACGCTTCACACTGTTAGCCAATTGGTATCACCCTAACATGCTAAAAATTTTCTCAGCCAATGAGCACATTACCTTGCTAGGAGCTGGGACGTGCTCTGAAATATTTACAGTTTATTTAGCTATGGCCGCTCTTTTTGCCCTGTATTTTCTGCAATAAAAACAGTGTTGATCCATAATAGTTAAAAAAAAAAAAAAGATTTGCAAGTGATATACATACCAAGATTTGTCAGATTCAGCTAAAGCTGTTACAGAAACATATAATATGTATAATCTTTAATGTAATAGAAAAGAAAAAGGCTGAAAATGAGTTAAATATACATCTCAAAAAGTTATTAAACAGTGAAATAAATGCAAAGTGAGTGGCAAGAGAAAATTACGGGACATAAGAGTAGAAATTAAAGACAAAGAAAAATTAAATATACCAACAAAGCCAAAAGTTAGATCTTTGGACACTTGGGAAGGGTATGTGCTATGGTGAGTGCTATGAAGTGCTTGTGTAAGACTGATGAATCACAGACCCGTACCCGTGAAATAAGTAATACATTATATGTTAATTTAAAAAAGGGAAAGCAGTTGCTCTGCTAATTTTGAAAACTTAACATGAAAAAAAGAATTTAAAAAATCTTATTGGTTATGTTTTTCTTGATTATTGAAAAGAATATTTTGGATACACTGCATTAAATAAAATGTATTATTAAAATTTAAAAAAAAGAATTGATAATCCCTTGGAAAAAATAATCAAGAATAAAAGAGGGAGAGCAAAAGTAATAATGCTAAGAATGAAAAGGTGCATTATTCTAAAATCTGCACATATTAAAATTATAGGAGAGTATTGTAGCATTTATGATAATAGATTTGAAATTATAATAAAATTAATACATTTTGAGAATAATACAACAAAACTGACACAAGGAAAAAAATTCAATAGTCTTATAACTACTAAAGAAATTAAAACTGTAATTTAAAAACATTTCCCAACAAAAGTTCAAGCCCATATAGTTTCATTGAGAAATACTACCAAACTTTCAAGAAAAAAATAAAGCCAACTTTATATAAACACTTCCAGAGAAAAGATAAAGAGAGAACTTTTCTCACCTTATTTTAGGTCAGCATAACCTTAGTACTAAATTCTGACAAGAAACTGGTGCAAAAAAAAAAATAATACTAGAGGTCAGTGTCAGTGCAAAAATCCCAAACAAAACATCAGCCAACCATATCCAGTAATATACAAAATAAATAGTATACCTTGATCAACTTGGGATTTTTCCTGAGACCTAGCACGTTGAGTTTTATAGTCTACAGTCATGTAAAAGACAAAACCTATGGACTATGAAAATTAGCTAGTAAAACTATAGACTCCTGAACAAAGCAAGAATTTTGAAAATGCAGTACCCTCCACAAAATAATGAACCGGGAAACAAAATACACCCTGTAGAAGGAAATGAGAGAAAATATACCTATTTATTTTGAATATAGATGGAAGCGAAGGATTTGGGGACTGAATTCACAATGTTTGTATGGTCAAAAAACTCCAGCTAAGATACTAATATTGAGTAATTCAAGCTTGCTAGAGGCTACAGTGAGAGATGAAGTAAAGTTATATTCTCTCCACAGTAAAGAACTTTAAATGCAAATACCAAAGAATTGTGCAAATAAAGTTCCATGAACTCTAAGTTCAACTGTATATATTACAATGACATGAAGAAATAAGCAGCCAAAATACAGAAATAACAGAATAACAAAATCAAGACTGCCAACACTGTACTTAGCATATAATCTGATTTAAATAACTACACTTAATATTTGAAGGAAATTTTTAAAAACGTTTTAAGAGATTATTAAAAATAAATGATTAAATCCTGGCAGATTTCCACCCCACACACGCAAAAAAACCTAATAAAGTTTTAGGACTGAAAATTATATTAAATGTGAAAAAAAAATGGCTAGGATAAAGAGCAAATTATACATATCTGAAAGGAGATTCCGTGAAATGAAATGTAAATATGAAGACATTACTCAGCGGTAGTAATTATGGTGAGAGAGCATTGTTGCAAAATATAGACTCTGTGACATTTTCTGAGACCTGCTTTATAGTGATCTATTAAACGGCCGATTTTTGTAAATGTTCCATGTGGACTCAAGGATGCTATGTATTCTGGGGTCCTTGGATGGTTCAGTTGGCTAAGCTTCCAACTCCTGATTTTGGCTCAAGTCATGATCTCAGACTCATGATCTTAGCATGGAGACTGAGCCTAGAGTCAGGCTCCAATGGAGCCTGCTTAAGATTCTCTCTCCCTCTGCCCCTCCCTGCCTGCCCATGCCCCAAATATTATTATCCTTACATTATTAAATAGACCACTATTTTTCCAGTAGATCAAATAGCTGATTATTTTGTTCACATTTATTTATTTTTTCTGTGTATTTACCTTTCCATCTCTCACTTTACTTCTGTTAATCATTGCTTTCTATATTTTGATACTGTCATTAGGTATGTCACAAATATTTCCTGACAAGTTGAACGTTTTTTGTTCTATCATATTATGATCATCTCGATAGATACAGAATAATCCTATCATAAAATTTAACACATCCTCATGAAAAAAGAAACAAATTCTTCTCTAGGAATAAAAGAAAACTTTTGTCCAGCAAAGAATATACAAAAAAAAAAAAAAAAAAAAGCTTAAAGCATTCACTGAAAATCAGAAGACAAGAATGCTTCTATGACCTGAGAGTATACTAGAGTTTCACATCAAGGCAATAACATAGCACTAAGATACAAGATACTAAGGACTGGAAATGAGGAAATAAAACTGTCATTATTTACAGATGATAGGATTGGTCTACAAAGAAACCTGGAAGAGTGTGCATATAAATTATTCAAATGTGAACAGATTTTAGTCAGTTTGCCAGATATAAGAACATTACATGAAATTTAATTGCATTCCTATAACCGGCAAGAAATTGTTGAAAAATTTAATTTTAAAAAGCAAGAAAAGGGGGCACCTGGGTGGCTCAGTTGGTTAAGCAACTGCCTTCAGCTCAGGTCATGATCCCGGTGACCCGGGACCAAGTCCCACATCAGGCTTCCTGCTTGGTGGGAAGCCTGCTTCTCCCTCTCTCACACTCCCTGCTTGTGTTCCCTCTCTGGCTGTGTTTCTCTCTGTCAAATAAATAAAAATCTTAAAAAAAAAAAAAAAAAGGCAAGAAAAGATGTTGAGAACAATCACACAAAATATAAAGAACCTTAGGGTGCCTGAGTGGCTCAGAGGGTTAGGCCTCTGCCTTCAGCTCAGGTTATGATCTCAGGGTCCTGGGATCGAGGCCCACATGGGGCTCTCTGCTCAGCAGGGAGCCTGCTTCCTCCTCTCTACCTGCCTCTCTGCCTACTTATGGTCTCTCTCTCTGTCAAATAAATAAATAAAATCTTTAACAAACAAAAAATATATAAAGAACCTTAGACAACAGTATGCTAGAGCTGGCTTGTACAGCTTTCAAGAGTTCCTTGTTAAATTTTCAAGAATCATGCAAGCCAAGTGTTAAATATAACCATTATTAAAAATTATATTATATGAACTAACAATTAAATACCTAATTATGTTATTACATTTTATAATTATTTATGTTCTTGAGTTTATGTGTATCCATCATTTCTGTTTGGTGGAACTACCATCCAGTGGTGTGCCAGTCTCCATCCCTTCCAACTCTTCATTCACACTGTTGCTTAGAATTAGCCATAACAGAGGAATTTATATCATGGAAATGAGCAAATTCTAATCATTCCCCTACCCTTCTCCCCCAGAGAGCCTATTGTTAAACATTTACTAGCACATCACTGAGCCAGGGAATAAATCTATCAAAGAATGTAAACGATCTCAATGAAAACAATTTTAAAAATTATTTTACTGACTACCTACTATGTGCCATGCACTATTACGGGAAGTAACAAAACAGATAAAAATAATCTGTCACTTATATCAAGGAGAAACAATATGTAATATGGTTTAAATACTATGGGACAAAAGTAAGTGTGCCAGGGGAAAGCTGGATTATAATTTTAAGTAGGGTGGACAGGAAAGTGAGAAGAAGAAACTTGATTAAAGACCAGATTAAAGAGAGAAAAAAAATGATTGGAAAAGTAGAACATATTCATGTGTTACAACATCAAAATGTGAACGACATAAGTTAACCACGAGTTTATCTATACATGGGTTTAGTGCCAATCAAAATCTCAAATGTTTCTGATGAACTTGATCATCTAACTCTAAAATTTACAAGAAAGAGCAAAGGTCCAAAAGCTGTCAAGACTCCTGAAGAAGAGCAAAGTTGAGAGTTACTACCTTATTAATATTAATTTATTATAAAGTTAAAGTAATTCAGATAATATGGCAATTAGCACAGGGATAGATGAGAGTCCAGAAACAAATTCTCACAAATGTGGGAAATTGATATATACCAAAGATAGTATTAAAGACTGGTCCTGGGGCACCTGGGTGGCTCAGCTGGGTAAGCGACTGCCTTCAGCTCAGGTCATAATCCCGGAGACCCGGGATCGAGTCCCACATCAGGCTCCCTGCTCGGGGGGAGGCCAGCTTCTCCCTCTCTCACTCCCCTTGCTTGTGTTCCCTCTCTGGCTGTGTTTCTCTCTGTCAAATAAAGACTGGTCCTCTAAAGATAGGGCTTAGTATTACTAGTCCTAGACAATGGTTATCCCTACTGAAAAACAAAACAAATAGATAAAATTGGATCTATATATCACATCATATACAAAAATTAATTTCAAATGGAGAAAAATTTCAAAGTGAAAAAACAAAGCCTTAAAAGATTTAGAAGAAAAAGGACAGTGTCTTCATGATCTCAGTTTACAGTAGGATTTATTATTATTTTTTTATTTATTTATCTGTCAGAGAGAGAGAGCACAAGAAGGGGAAGTGGCAAGCAAAGGGAGAAGCAGGCTCTCTGCTGGGCAAGGAGCCCAGTGCCAGACTTAGGACTCCATCCCAGGACCTTGGGATCATGACCTGAGCCGAAGGCAGACACTTAACCCACTGAAACACCCAGGCATCCCGACAAAAGGATTTCTTGGACAAGAAACATAAACACACAGGGGCGCCTGGTTGGCTCAGTTGGTTGAGCGACTGCCTTCAGCTCAGGTCATGATCCCAGAGACCGGGGATCGAGTCCCACATTGGGCTCCCTGCTCGGCAGGAAGCCTGCTTCTCCCTCTCTCACTCTCCCTGCTTGTGTTCCCTCTCTGGCTGTATTTCTCTCTGTCAAATAAATAAAATCTTAAAAAAAAAAAAAAAAGAAAAAGAAACATAAACACACAATCCATGGAGGAAAAAGGCTGATAAAATTCAATTATGTTAAAGTTAAGAATTTATGTTCATTTAAAAAAACAAAGTGAAAAACAGGCTACAGTGAAATTCTATGATGACTGAGACTTGCTTGGGGTTTGGTGTAGTGATCCAGTGGAGGGAGGGGCAGCAGAAACAAGAGGAGCCATATAGGCGGCGCCTGGGTGGCTCAGTTGGTTGAGCGACTGCCTTCGGCTCAGGTCATGATCCCAGAGACCCAGGATCGAGCCCCACATCGGGCTCCTCTCCCTCTCTCACTCCTCCTGTTTGTGTTCCCTCTCTCGCTGTGTTTCTCTCTGTCAAATAAATAAAATCTTTAAAAAAAAAAAAAAAAGAGGAGCCATATAGTCATGAAAGTGACACAGTTGTGGCCCGACAACAGGTACCCGGGGATCTAGGTGTCATCCTCTCTACTTTATAAGTTTCAAACGTTTCATAATGAAAGGTCTAAGAAGACACATTTAGAAAAATCATTCATGACACATACACTTATCCAAAGCATTTGAAGAACTCATAAAAATTTAATATGAAAATAAAAAAAACTCAATGGGGGAGAAAAGACATGAATATGCCTTCCACAGGAGAGGAATATGAAAGATCAATAAGGATATGAAAAGATATTCAAACTGATTTATAATCAAGGAAATTAAAATCAAAACTACAGTGAGATACAATATTTCTTACACCAACCAGACTGGCAACAATTAAAAAATTTTGGAAAGAATGTGAATAAATAACAACTGATCTGTAGTAAACAGGAAAATAATTTGACATTAGCTAACAAAGTAAAGATGCATGTAACCTATAAATCTACAACTGGACTCCTAGTGATATTTGCTACCTGCACATATGTAGACAAAGAGACATGTACAAGAATAGTCTCAGCAAAGATGTTTGAGATGGCAAAAAAAACTGCAAATAACCAAAATTCCCACTAAGAACAGAAAGGATAAATTATTTGTGGCATTTTTCTTCAATATAATCCAACAATGAAAGTGAATAAAACTTAATCATAAACAACATTGATACATCTCAGAAAAATAAAGTTGAATGAGAAAAGGCAAGTCTCGGAAATATACATTATGTGAGTATGGTTCTATTTATATTAACATCCAGAAATGCAAAATTGAATAATATATTAAGATGCATGGATATGTGATAAAATATAAAGAAAAACAGGGATTATAAACACAAAATTCATTATAGGAGTTTCAGCTGGAGGGAAACTGAAGGAGGGCCTTGAGATACTGCTAAGGTCCCTTTGCTTAAGTTGAGTGGTGGATAGAGCACTGATCCTTTCATTATAATGAAAAGAATCATAATGAAACTTACAAATATTGTATATACTTCTTTCTACATGACAGATTTCATGTATATATGTGTGTGTGTGTGTGTGTGTGTGTGTGTGTGTGTATAAAGGGAGGAGGGGGGAGGGAGAGAGAGAGAGATTTTAACAAGGGTAATGTACATAACAATTTGGATAAGGGTATTTTCACTGTGGTGAGATGACCATCTCTGGGAACTGTAATGATTCCCTATGATCTAGAAACTTTCGACTGTATCATGAGCACCCAAAAACCTGTGTAGAACAGCACAGAGCTAAACTACGGAGAGCAAAGAGCTAGAAAACAGTGTGGGAGACTGGAACACATCCTCCCATGGTGTCATAAAACACCTGCCGTATCTTTCATTTGGTAAAACACATAAAGAAATAGACCCCTTAGCTGCCCTCCCCCTCTGGTGTGATTCCAGTTGTTTCACTCTGTTATCAAATGACAATGACACAGAGGGAATGCATGATTCTACTCTCACCCTGGTGTCACCTCTGAATTTGTAATCAAGCATAGCCTATGTAGCTAATCGTAAAGCCTCAATACCACAGCATGTCAGAAGTGAAAACCCATCTAAAACCCAAGCCAGACTGAGTATAACAATAAAGAATATGGACTTTAAGGAAAGAGTATATTTTAATTCAGCATGTTAAATGAAGGGAACGACAACAAATGGGAAGAATCGGTACTCAGTGCTAAGTCTAGCCTCCAGTTAGCAGTCTCCAAACTTCTCTTCATGCTTCCAGGTTCTTTAATCATTCTATGTATATTTCTAGTTAAATGTTACACTGCCTGAATTATTTGCTTATTTCCCTCACTAGACTATATGTTTCTTGAGTGCAGGAACTGTATCTTATTCATCCTCAGATACCATGCACCGGGCGTAAAGTAGGCTATTCAATAAATACTAAATTTTTTTTAAATGAACAAAATCATAATCACAAAATACATGAGCACTCATCTGCTCAACTCCTTTGCTTTTACAGGTGAGAAAACTGAGACCATGTAGACTTTTCCAAATACCCGGAGAGTTGTTGGGTGTGCATCCTTACTATTAAAAAGGACATAATATATCATTACCTTCACACAGAGTCTAGGCTTCACAAAATGTTGAAAATAATCATTTGTTTTGAATTTCATTTTTCTAATTTTAATTTCATTTGAGTTTAGTTCATTGAGTGGTTAGCAGTAGTAGGTTTTCAATCACTAAAATATAACATGAGCCCACTCTCTTAGCAATACCATTAAATCCAAGACCAGTCTAAACAGAGCTACCAAAAACTGCAAATTCTGTATTTGCATAATTCTAACATGACTTGAGGAACAATCACCATGGACTTAATTGTATTAAAGTCATGTATAAATTTTAAATTCTTTGAATTAATTTAACAGCTACTATTTATACTATTTATGTCTATTACTTATGTCTAATACCAATACTAAAACATGCATGGCTATATGTTACTGATTTACCTGTGAGGCCACTAAAGCCAAGGGCAGAGCCCCTTACTACTCTGTTTTCAATACTCCCTCCTCATTGTTTGGTCTCTGTAAATTTCCTTTATTATCTTTTGGTCTCAGCTACTAATGAGAAGGAGGTCTATTTTATCTTATCCAGCATTACTAGATGTTTGTGGCCAGAAGATTTTTCCGATGTAAGATTTGTCTCTCTGAAACATTACCTATTTCTAAAGAAAGAAAGAATTCTCTATTTCCACATCTTTTCATCTTTCTTTTTTTGAGGTTCTCAAGAAATGCACAGAGTATGCTAAGAAATTAACATGATGGCATCAGGAAACTAATGGATCATATAATAGTGACACCTGATCTTTGCTGCTGACAAAGTGGACAAGAATCACTAAAAACAGAGTATACCCTGCCTCCACTAGAACTGAAAACATCAAACTCTACTAATGGTCTCTGATTCCTTCCTGAGAAAATCACCAACATCTTTAAGCTGGAGGTGAGATGAGTAACATGCATTTAGCAGAGCCCTGTCTAGTCCATGACCCATCACCAATCAAGGAGAATCACATAAAAGCATTTTTATTAGATTATACTCAGTCATCCTTGAAGGAGAAACAAGAAACCCAGAAGTTAATGTCAAAATATGCTCTATACTTAGAAAATTCTTTCTGTTGAAAAATTTAAGAGAATAACCCAAAAATCTAAGGCCATTATTTAAAAAAATATACATGGATCCCAATATACCATGGCAAACCAGTCCACACTCCTGGACCTCAGTTATTTCATCTGTAGCTGAGGGAGATGGCTGTACCACCATGATATATTACGGCCTTATCAAGAACGTATCATGAAGGTGACCAAAGGATCAGTCTTCAATACTGCTGTGTTAAAGAGCAACACTAGGGGCGCCTGGGTGGCTCAATTGGTTAAGCGACTGCCTTCAGCTCAGGTCATGATCCCGGAGACCTGGGATCGAGCCCCACATCGGGCTCCCTGCTCGGTGGGAAGCCTGCTTCTCCTTCTCTCACTCCCCCTGTTTGTGTTCCCTCTCTAGCTGTGTTTCTCGCTGTCAAATAAAAAAAAAAAAAATCTTTAAAAAAAAAAGAGTAACACTAAACTTGAACACTGACTGATTGATTCATTCACTTAGTCATTCCCCTCATGCCTGTGCTGCAGATACTGAAATGATAGAAATATTATAATACTTTTTTAAAAAAACCAACAATCTACACCTTAACAAACTGCTCATTGCTAAAAATAACAAGTTCATATTTTAAATATATATAGAAAATCTAAGCATGTGTAACATCTAAACTTAACTGAAGAGCTCTGAAGGTCTGGATTCACGCATAAGTCACCTCTCTATGCAAACAGTTTCATTAACACCTGTAAGGCAGACTGATGATCAAGCAATAGGTCTAAAGTCCTAAAATGTAATCCTGTATATCCATTCAGTCACTGTTAAGATTTTTTTTTAAGACTTTATTTATTTATTTGACAGAGAGAAACACAGCTAGAGGGGAACACAAGCAGGCGGAGTGGGAGAGGGAGAAGCAGGCTTCCTGCCAAGCAGGGAGCCCGATGCACGGGCTGGATCCTGGGACTCCAGGATCATGACCTGAGCTGAAGGTAGATGCTTAAAGACTGAGCCACTCAGGCGCCCCCAGTGTTATGACATTTGATTCAAGTGTGATAGGCCAGACAGGGAAAAATAAATATTGCGTGGTATCATTACATATATGGAATCTTAAAAAACGAACAAACAGAAACACCTCAAACTCACAGAAACAGGAAAGAGAAAAGTGGTTGCTAGGGGCTGAGGGTGGGCCAGTAAAAGGGTACAAACTTTCAGTGAGGAGACGAATAAAGTCTTAGGATCCAGTTTAAAAAACATGCCGACCATTACTGACAACACACATATCATTGAAATTTGCTAGGAAATGAGAATTTAAATGCTCTCAAAAGAAGAAATTTAACTAAAATGTGACAATTTGACATGATGAGCCTCTCCGAGTGACAGAACGAGAAGGAAACATCTCTCAGGTAGTATTGTCCTGCCTGAATCTAGTCATGAGGAAACATCAGATAAACCCAAATTGAGGGATCCTTTATTTTATTACTGACCTATCCTCTTTTAAAATGTCATGGTTATAAAAGGCTAAGGAATGGTTTGATGTTAAGGGAAGACTACAACAATCTGACAACTAAATGCAATGTGTGATCCTTCCCTGCATCCTGGAATGGTAAAACCATTGCTATGATAGACAGTAATGGAGCTGTTGTCAAAATTTGAATGTGGACTGTAGATCAACCGTTAGTATCACATGACAGTTAAGTGTTTTGATCTTTATAACGGTCTTGCGTCTATAAACAAAAAAAATGTCCTTAAGGGAGACATTTCTAGAAAATACGACTAATATCTTTAAGGGTATATACATGATAAAAATAGGTCTATACAAGAAGAAAATGATAGTAGAAATATGGCAAAGGTGTTAACAATGAATCTAGATAGCCAACAGTTTTTTGTACTATTTTTGCAACTTCCTTATGAGTTTTAAATTATCTCAAATAAAAAGCCAAGACCATAATTGAATATTCATCTGCCAATCAAGGACCTTAGGGATACAAAGATGTTCCAGGCAGAAATGGTGTCTCCCCTCCAGAGTACAGAGAAGAAACAGATAAGAAATAAGCAAAATGTGGGTGCCTGGGTGGCTCAGTGGATTAAGTCTCTGCCTTCGGCTCAAGTCATGATCTCAGGGTCCTGGGATTGAGGCCCGCATCAGGCTCTCTGCTCAGCAGGGAGTCTACTTCCTCCTCTCTCTCTGCCTACCTGTGATCTCTCTGTCAAATGAATAAATAAAATATTTTTTAAAAAAGGAAAATAAGTAAAACATATAATAAATAAGTATAAATTGTGATAGGTGCTACAAAAAAACCACACAGTGCTTAAATAAGAAATAACAGTAGCAGTTGGAATGTTTTTGGATGTAAACACATCAGGGGATGTCTCTCTGAGAAGGTGACACATCAGCAGAGACATGTAGGGACCTCAGGAAAAGCAACAAAGGCATATGGGACAGCATGTGCTAAGGCATGAAGTGGGTGCCCAGGTTTTCATCATAGTCTAAATTTACAAGGAAAGACAAGAGACAGCATGGGGCAGGGTGGGGGGAGGTAGAATATAGCAGTAGGGTATCAAAGTAGCAAGAGTGTAAAATCAGAACAACCTATGGCATTATTTTGGTCATATGGACATGATTCAAACAAAATAGTATCACTGTAGACATCTAGAAAACAGCCATGGTGAAGAGAAAGCTGAGCAGAAAGCCACTCTCATTTGAATGGAAGAGAATAGTCACAAGATCAAGAAAGGATAAGCCATAGAATAGTAGGGTCACGTAACTTAGTCAATATGCTTTACTATGCATATTAATGCAAAATAAGAGATTAGTGGTCCCACGCTGATTTGTGTGGATAACTAAAGTAACCGCTCTCAGAGTCATCCTTGAAAGGGAAGAAAAAGTGACCCAGGCCATCTGAAATTTCCTCCAAAGGGATATATACATGGTTTCAGGCAGGGATGGATATTCCTTTGACTGGACCTAAATTTCATAAATTCTTTGCCAAGAATTGTAGCTGTGTAATGAATCTAAATTTGGATTTCTATCACATATGTAATTGACGGAAGATTTGAAATACCATCTGTTATCATATTGAAATTTCAGAAATCTTCTCTAGAAATACTCCTTTTCTCAAGGAAAGAAGACTCTTTAATACAAGTTTAGTGGAATAAAAAATGACATGTTCCAACAGGCTGCCAGCAACATTTTCTCCCTAAAATACGACATCTGAATTCACAAATTGTCCCAGCATTTTATTACTACATGTTCTTAAACTTATGAAAAGTCCCTTCAACACCAATCAATGGAGGAAAGGAAAAAGAGGAATTTCTTTCTGCATTCTTGTTTTCTACCTTAAATCGGATGAATTCAATCTTAACATTTATTCATATCTCCAACTCTTTTATTTACCTGTATAGTTTATTTTCGTCACTACTCACGAGTTAAAGTTTAAACCTTGTCTATTTCAGTACTAGCAGAAGGAGATGCCTGACTAGTATGAATATGTACGGAAAGCTAAGCAAACCTAGATTTTAGTTAATTCTTTCTTAAATGAAAATCAGTATTGCATGAATTCGCAGAGCTGCATACCCCTTGCTTACAGCAGCCCAGCACTCCTGGACTGTACCTGTTCAACTTGCCTTCTGCTTCATTGTTTGATGAGGAGGAGGAGCAGCGGTAAAAACTGAGTCTTTACTGTACTTCTACCCTTTACAGATTTTGCCGTATCTACTCTTGACAACCATTCGAACATTTTAATCTCCATTTTATACAAGAGGACACTAAAGCCTAGCAAAGTCAAGTTATTTGCCTGAAGTCATTTACTCATTTAGGTACTGTGTAGTGAGCCCTATTATGTAAGTAGTGGAGCCACTTGATCACCTTTTGTTTGTCATTGGAAATCTAGTCCCTAATCTAAGCGATTCTGTCTATATTTAGGAATGGATAAAGGCAATAAATTTGTCTCTCAAACATCATAATCCTTTAACTTGTCCTCATTTGTTTCCTCCCTCCTTTTCTTTTTCCCTTCCTACCTCCCTCCTTTCCTTTCTCCTTTTCGTGTATTCAGCTGTATCCTTTTCCCCCCCAAAAGATTTATAGCACAGCTATCTGTGTCATAGAAGGAGACATTAAATAATCTCCTTGTTCTTGTTCCTTAATAATTTCTTCTCATCAGTGCATGTGGCCACTCCATGCTCTCTACACCATCCTTCACCAGAATAAGCACTGTAAGGCTGAAGCATGCTCCCTTTCACATCTGCCTATCCAGCAATAATATTTTTATTCCCTACATTGTCCAGGTCACTTTATTTTTATTCGACCGAATTTTATTTCAAAGACATTTCTGCTGCTCAGCACAGAGTCTACGTAGATGCACCAATTGGCTTGTTCATTTTAGCAGCACTGTCTTCGCTGTAACCCTCTTAATGAAGTGCACCAGACCAATCACATATATCTCATCACAGCTGTACATAGCAATATTATGTGCTGGTTCACAAAGAGCCAAAGTCAACAGTTCATTGTGTATTCAGATCCCATATTACCATGCTAGTCTTCTGAAAAGGGCTTCCTGTCTTCCTGTGAATGGTTTTAGAAAAGACTAAGTCACCTTATTGTTGTTCAAGCTCAGTCGTTGCTTTTTTTCCATTAAGAGGACTGGGTTCGTCAGTCTGACAGGAAAAAAAAATTCAGTCTCACACTAGAGCCCCTGAACTATAGTCTGATAATTAATCTGCTTCCTCTATTTGTAGTTTTTTATTAGATGCCAGACCTCATTGATGTAATTAATTGTCTGGAAATTAAATTAAAACAAGAGGTCTCATTTTTTTTTTTTTAAGATTTTATTTATTTGACAGAGAGAAACACAGCCAGAGAGGGAACACAAGCAGGGGGAGTGAGAGAGGGAGAAGCAGGCTTCCCGCCGAGCAGGGAGCCCGATGTGGGACTCAATCCCGGGTCTCCGGGATCATGATCTGAGCCGAAGGCAGTCGTTTAACCAACTGAGCCACCCAGGCGTCCTAAGAGGTCTCTTTTTTTTTTTTAAACCCATCTCCATACTTGAGTAATATCTTTGCGGTCTGAGTATAAATAGATGCAAAAAATATATAGATATGAACCATGAGAATGGAACATATAAGAATTACTTTGATCATTTGAGAGTATTTTTATTCTCCACTATTCCCTTCGAACATTTCACACTATTCACATTTCAGAGCTGTTTTTCACATAACTGCAGAATTATTGCCCACAGTTCTAATGGATTTTTAAAAATGAGTATCACCCCTTCTAAACATCTTGGCTCTATAATATGCTCACATTCCTCATGACACCTGTATATGACTTCTCTGATTCTTGTATTTCACTTCACTTTTTCACTGAAGCACTTATATAATATGTATGTCTATGTGCACTAGAAACAGTTGAAGAATTATTTTGAGCCTCAGAGCAACCCTATGAATCAAGTAGTACTCTTATCCTCTTCTGATGATAAAACGAAGTTCAGAGAGGTTCCCCTAGCTTACCTAAGCAGTAAAACCAGAGTTTGAAGATAGTCCACCCTCTCACTTATATTGTGTTTTAGAATTCACCAACTTATTTGGGGCAGCTGTGTGAGGCACAGTTGATTGAGCATGGGACTCTATGTTTGAGCTCAGGTGGTGATCTCATGGTTGTGAGATCGAGCCCTGTGTTGGGCTCTATGCTCACTGTAGAGTCTACTTTAATTTTTCTCTCCTTCTCCCACTGCCTCTCCCCACTGCACTGTACCAATCTCTTTCTCTCTCTAAAATAAATAAGTAAAATCTTAAAAAAAAATCACCAACTCATTTTATGTCCTGTCACCTCTACATTGTAGTGAGGTCAAGAAAAAGAACTGTATTATATTATATTATCATTATTTTGTAGCTCTGAACCTGAACTTCAGGGTGGCTAAGTGACTTATCCAAGGTCACATGGTAATAAATAGCTAAGGCCCAAACTCAAGGTCTCTGACTTTAACTCCTTTGCTATTTCATATCATGCTGCTTTTATTGTTCACATAAAAAAAAAGGCAACCAAATTACTATTTCACATCATGAAGGAACAACAATTACTAACACACCATTTACAGATTTATTTTCTTCATGTCCAATCTACAGCAAACTTACTGGATTCATTATTTTAAAACAATACACTCACAGATATATATCCGGCATATGTCGTAAGTTCGATGACTGGCTGTTGATGAGGAAGAGGCGGGGCTACAGGAGGAAGTAACGCACAACAAGCTTCACTGGATGGCACTGAGAATTGCGTAAGAGGGGAAGTTCC
Source organism: Spilogale gracilis (assembly GCA_004023965.1). Taxonomy (NCBI): domain Eukaryota; kingdom Metazoa; phylum Chordata; class Mammalia; order Carnivora; family Mephitidae; genus Spilogale; species Spilogale gracilis. Next base: position 5,777 of record PITA01021008.1, on the reverse strand, counting down.
TCCCAAACAATAGGCCTTCCAGAGCAGCGGCCCACACCGCCGCTTGAAAGGGGAATGGGGAGATACCTCCAGAGACAGAAGGAGAAACTGGAGAAGGAGACTCGAGTGTTTTGGTGATGCTGCCCAGCAGCAAGGTGCAGTCTCTCTCTAGGCCAGAAGGCTCCAAGGGCAGGAGAACTTGGGGTCTTTCATACCCGGAGTCTGTCTTACCTATGGTTAGTAGTTTCATGGATATGTTAAGTAAGCAGGCACTAAATGGCTAAAAATTGGCTTATTTGAACTATATTTAAAGAAACTGAGTGTGTAAGAATTTCAGTTTGGTGCCAGCTGACTACCCAGCCCGCTATGAAGAAGTGTTGATGTTCACTTCTTCATCTTCTCCTTCAGAGAAGCCACGGTAAGCTAATACACAGCTGTCTGGTCCATTTAAATAACAATATACAACTCTCCTATCTAAAGACAAAATCAGTTAACATGTGCAGTGGAAAAGAATAATAAAGACATGAGTTTTTCTCCTGTTTATACTTTTAACGAACAAGCTGATAGGTTCTCCCTTGACTTCTGACTACAAGTAGCAACACAAAGTAATAAATAGCTGGGTTTTCCAAGTTTATGGCTTCTATTACCAAACTGAGCTGGCAATAGAAATCAGAGTATACATTCTTTGTTTAACAAACCGGTGGGTAAACTGAAGAACAGTTCTGGATTTTGTCATTTCTATCTATTGTAGCCTCCATTCTGTTTTCAGCATTCTCCCAAATGGAGCAAAGACTGTGGGCTGAGTTCTAGCTGTTACTAATTTTGGCAAACTGTAAAGTCCTCAACATATCCATAAAATACCCTGATTACTGAGAATGTTTGTAAAATGGCTGGAGTTTAAATGAAAACTCCCTAGTCCTTGGTTTAAATAAACATTCATATCCTTGATGTAAATCCAGAGTTCTCAGCATATTTGCTTAAATATTTACTCAAAACTTTAGGGTTGAAAAGCATAATGGCAATGTTAGACCAGTTCCATCGATTTTACAGATGGGCAAAATGTTGTCCCAAAGTCACAATCTTAGATGGCAGCCAATTGACAGACTGGACATCCAAAGTCTTTAGTTCAAAATGAGTTCCTGAGTTCTATTATACTGTCCTACCACTTTATAAGTCCCTCACATTGGTTTTTAACCAAGAGAAGAACATGTAAGAGTGCCTGGATGGCTCAGTCATTAGGCATCTGCCTTCGGCTCGGATCATAATCCCAGGGTCCTGAGATTGAGTCCTACATCGGGCTTGCTGCTCAGCATGAAGCCTCCTTTCCCCCACCCACTCCCCCTGCTTGTGTTCCCACTCTCACTGTGTCTCTCTCTTTCAAATAAAAAAACAAAATCTTTTTAAAAAGAGAGAGAGAGAAGAACATATAGAAGGTGGACAGTATGAAGAATAATACCACATATTCTTTGAGAATGTTGATTCTTGTCATATTGGGGTTGATGTGATATAACAGACAAGAAAAACTGAATGAATAGTTACTCACCGATCATGGTATCTGGATAATGCTAACATAGAACCTTACCATTTTCATTGAAAGAATTAAGCGTTTTCTTTTATCAGAGATACCATAGAGCTGATCATTGGATTTGACCAAAGATCTAGAATTCTTTAATCCCAGTATGTTCATAATTCCTAATTTATTTTTAATATGCATGCTTAATAGCCAGAAATTTCTAAGAAAATGCCATTACTGTTACAGAGTGGTAAGGGAAGAATTATCACCAATCAGATTCTATCATAATGTGTCAACAATCAGAACCCTCATTCTGTTCAAAGCAGCCTTTTTGTTCATCTGAAGTTAGGGATTATACATGGAATGAGAAAGGTCAAAGCCATTTTGGGGGGGATTCATTATTCATGCCCATAGAGCTTTTATTAAAACACTTTCAAATGCCACAGAGAGATAATTCTATCTTTTGATAGTTAAAAATGTAAAGGAAAAACTTTCCACACATGTATGCATAATCTAGGTATAAACTATGTTTAAACTATGACTAGTTTATAATCAAATTTGTACTGAATGATTACCTATCATTTTAAAGAAATGAAAATTAATCAGAAAGTATGTTTCTGAAATAACACATTATATAAAATTTGAAATAATGGCCACATTAAACTTCAACTTCTTTGTCTAAACACCTTTATCCAGAAGAAAAAAAAAAGGATGTTGAGGAAGATAAACAGAAGGAGGAGAAATGTATGGTAAAAAGAACCTGGGACCAGGTAGCAAAAGATCTGAGTCCTGGCCCTAATTCCAGCATTTATTTACTGTGCAAATTCAGATGAACCAATCCCCTCTCAGAAGCCTCAGTTTCTAGGTGCCTCTCTTTCAGAGCAGCCATAGGTGAGCATGCTTGGGAAACAGAATGGACTTCCCACAGTGTTTTTGTCCAGTTATTCAGGAAAGCTGGAGTGCCCTCCAGATTTGCCTGACATGATCTTTGACTCAGCTTTTTGCCTCTTTCACATTCTGGGGAAAAGATGAATCTGGTCACACCAAGTGAGCTTACCTCAAATTTTGTGTTCAAAATACGGCCATCCTTCATCATAAAGCCCTACCACAAACAACAGTCCTTCATACAGAAACAGAATTAATCAAGCAACAAACTTCACAGGCGATCCAGATTCTATAATCATCTTCTTCCCTGAGCTCTGTCCCGAGCTAAGAACCACTGGGCTCAGATGAAGTCTACTTACAGTTAAAGGCAACTTTAAGAGTGGAGACTTAATTATCCAAGAGTACTTTCAGGACAGGAAACAAACTCTTGGTTACCAGAGCTGGAGAATTTGGGGGGCAGGCAGAACAGGTAAAGGAGCTTAAGAAAAACAAACTTCTAGTTATGAAACTAATAAGTCATTAGCATTCCATGTACATTGTAGGGAATAGAATCAATAACATTGTACCAACATTCTATGGTAGCAGATAGTAACTACATTTATTGTGATGATCATTTCATAATATATAAAAATATCAAATCACTATAATGCACACCTGAAACTAATAGGATATCATATGTCGATTACACCGCAATTAAGTTTTTAAAAAGATACTAAGAGTTGTTTGTTCAAGATGCAGTATGCAGTTTGACAAATTCTTAATAGCAGAATTCTCCATTTTTGTAATAATTCATAGAATAAAAGTCACAAAGGATTAGTTTCATAATCTAAGACATGTTAACTTTTTATTAAAACAACTATCTCCAAATTACCTGTGGTCATTTCTGGTTAAAATGCTTTCAAATATATTTCATCTAATAGACCCTGTTCACCAAAAGCTTTAAAAAAAAGTATTGAGAGTTTGAGTTTTTATTGCATAGATGCTCATAATTTCTGCAAATTCAGAAGGTCTAAGATACAACTTTGACTTTTCCTTTAAGGCACACGTATCCTTTTCAGATGATTGAAGAGAAAATCCAAAGCTCAGGAAAAAAGAAGAAAATGTAATGAATCTCTTGAACAAAAGAGCTCTTCATTCAGTTGGCAAAGATTCATTTTTGCCTTTTGAAATCAATTTTGGAAGTCTAGTTGACTAGAGTTAGTCAAATTCCACACGTTTTAATGTTTCTTGTCTAAATTGAAGACAAAGGCAGAAAGAGGTTTCGTTCTGGGCACAGCTGCATCGCACAGCAGGAATGAACCCCAGCAGAGTGGCCCAGTCACACACCAAATTGGGGGTGATTAATGCATGATCCACCAACTAGATAGTCTAATTAAATAACGGTGGTTAATTACTAATTAGTATGTGACTTATGTAGATAGAAGCCTTTCCACTTGTCAGATGTTAAAAAGAACACTGAAAAACATCAAAGCTCCGTCATTTCAATAATCCACTTAAAGATGATGCATCAGCGAGATATTTTTGCCATCATTTGTCTAGCCAGAGCACATACTGAAGAACTTGTTTTATATTTCCAAAATTAATGTCGTCATTCAGCTTAAGTAACAATGTTCCTTTTGCTGTCACGAAAGGCTAGAAGCCCTAAAATGATGAAATATTTTGAAGTGTGTAACAGGATGGGGGTAGGGGTGCCTGGGTGGCTCAGAGGGTTAAGCCTTTGCCTTTGGCTCAGGTCATGATCCCAAGGTCCTGGGATGGAGCCCCACATCAGGCTCTCTGCTCAGCAAGGAGCCTGCTCCTCTCTCTCTGCCTGCCTCTCTGCCTACCTGTGATCTGTGTGTGTGTGTGTCAAATAAATAAATATTTTTTTTAAAAAGAGTTAAAAAAAAAACCAGGATGGGATTAGTGTAATCCCTATTATCCATTTGAACCCCCGCATATTTGCAATGTAACCACTACTAATCAGCTAGGCACAGTTTATTTTCATTTCTCATACATTTATTTTCTGCGTACTTAGAAAGCTCTGGTTTTAACCAAAAAATCCCTCTACTTAACCAATCCAAAGACAATAAGAAAATATATATCTACTGTCCCTGTGAGTGACTGTCCTAAGGGGCCAGAGAGGAGGGGCAGAAGCATCCAAGCTCTGCTTTTGGAAATTACATAAGATTTGCTTCCATAACTGTGAGATTTGGGAGTTGTTTTTTTTTTTTTTTTTTTTTTTTTGGCGTCTATCGAAAAAAATGCCATCTGTCTCCTCATTACCCTTTAGGGGAAAAAAAGAAAGAAAGGAAAAGAAAAGCTTGACATGGCATACTGATGCCAACTTTTTACTTTTAATTATTTATTACCTAAGAAAACACACACACAGAGAAGGTTTCATGAATAATGCTCTCTTCTTTTTTGAAAAGTGTGGATGGAAATATTATGCATATACTTCCCAATGAGCATATCAAATCAATGTCCATCTTTACTAAACATTATTTTTTTATCACCTCACCAAACAAACCAACTAAATACCTTTCCTGTCTCCTTGGTGATAGTGACACATTTGCTACCCTAAGATAAAAACCCATAAACAAAAGATACACTGTAAAATCCCAGCATATTTGCCCAAAAGGAGGCTCGAGGATGGAGGACCTTTTGGATAATTTGCCAGCGTGTGGCTTCATCAGAGTCATCAAGGATGCTTGTTTGTTTGTTTGTTTGTTTGAAATTTGAGTATAGTTGACACACAATGTTACATTAATTTGAGGTGTACAACCTAGTGATTCCATATCTCCATACAGTGGATGCTCACTGAAAATGTTCTTCCCTAGGAACACTTGGGTGCCTCAGTTGGTTGGGTGTCTGCCTTCGGCTGAGGTCATGGTCCCAGGGTCCTGGGATCAAGTCCTGCATCACGTTCCTTGCACAGCAGGGAGCCTGCTTCTCCCTCTGGCCCTCGCCATGCTTGTGCTCTCTCTCTCTCTCTCTGTGTCTCTCTCTGACAAATAAATTAATTAATTAAAAATCTTAAAAATAAATAAATAAATTGCTCTTCCCTGGGCCTCACTCCACATGTTTAGGAATCTGCTTTTTTGACAAGCACTCCAAGGTGATACAACCTAAATTACGAGGGTGGTCTGTGGTTTCAGGGTGCTCACTCAATACTTATCAGCATCCAGAGAGAAAGAGCCCCTCCGGTCAACAGACCTCTCGTGCATATGCCTTCAGACATTTTGGTCACCATTCACCTCCACCTGCCTCCCCATTAGCTCTGAGGAGAAGAAAGAAAACTGATTTCACACCTAGCTAAAGAGAAAAGGAGCAGAGTGGTGAGGGATCAGGATAAGACATTCACTGTGAAATCATGTTTTCTTTCCTGTTTAGTTTAAAATACCCCTTCATTGAAAAATAG
>PITA01021007.1:0-33569 GCA_004023965.1 Spilogale gracilis | reverse complement strand
GGTTTTTCTGGATGCATCTGAGAAATTGTGTTTGGGCCATGCCTTTGGTTGTAGAGGACACAACCAGTTCCAAACCTCTTTAAATCTGAGCCATGAACATTTATATAGTATCCTAAAGGAAAATAGCTTCTGTAGTAACTGTTGCCAGAGAAAAACTATCATTGCTTAGCGGAAGTGACACCCCAATGCCCTGCCTGCAGGATTCTGTTTATTAAATGAATATTTGAAAATTGTCCAGTCAATTTGCATCCTCTCCTTTCTCTGCCTGCTCTCCAACCCTCAAAAGGGAGTGTGAGCCATGGTATGCTGAAGTTTCAGCACCAACCAACCAGAGCCTCCGGCAGGGCCCATTCTGCTCTGGACTCCCTCCCAGCAGAGGCAGCGACAACATCCTCACGGCTGACCCTACATCCCTTCTTTGGTAGCTGAGAGCTCTGAATTGTCTCTGTTCCAGCATGATAGTCCCCTGGCTGAGTCATCCCACGGACCCTCCTGTGCTCTAAGACTTTAGTTTCAGTAGCTTACTTGGAGAACCTATGTCACATCTCATGTGGTAACTTCCTCAGTCATCTTCCTTTACATGATTTTTCTTAGCTATTTTATTTTATATACTTGTTTTTAATTTTTTTTTAAAGGAATGCTTTGCAAACTTGCATGTCATCCTCACGAAGGGTCCATGCTCATTTTCTCAGTATGGTTTCAAATTTAGCGTATGTGTTGCTGAAATGGGCACTTTTCTTAGCTATTTTAAATGTTTCTTCTCCCACAGGAATTCTAGTACCATCATATCCAATTTTGGAACAACAAACACAAAGATTCATCGGGAGGTTATTTTTAAATCTCCTGCCGTAATTTGTGTGTGTGTGTTCAAAGATTTTATTCATTATTTGAGAGAGAGCACTAGTAGAGTATGGGGCAGCGGGAGAAGCAGATTCCTCACCAAGCAGGGAGCCCGATGTGGGGTTCAATCCCAAGACCCCAGAATCATGACCTGAGCCAAAGGCAGATGCTTACTTGACTGAGCCACCCAGGCGCCCCTGTAATTGTATTTTAAAAATTAAGTCCTCCCTGTCTGCCAAATAGTTTTTGCCTGATATACTTAACTGCTGTATTGCTAAGCGTACAAATTTTTGACAATTGATTCAATCTAGTTCATAATAATACTGCTATTTCTGTTCTCTTGCATAAATATTTGCATTTGTTTATTTTCAAGGTTTTGGAAGCATCTTGTTTCAAGTATACTTCTTGTTTAATGGCATATAACAAGGGTTTTTTAACCTCAATAACATAGTGTCTTAATAGGAAAATTCAGCCCATTAACATCTCACAATAATTGTTATACTGTCACATTCCCTTTTATTCTACTTTATGTTTACCATTTAACTGTATCTCTTTTTTGCACATTTCCTTTCTTTCCATGCAGTCTTCCCCTTCTCCTTGTTAATTTAGAAATTCTATATTTTTCCATTCTGTTGTCATTATCTACCAGTATATGACACACATGTCAAATGCATGTTCCTTCCCCCCAGTTCCACACATGTAATAGAGAGATGACCACACTCGGCTACTCAGGCATACCTGTCTGGGGGTGAGAGGCAAGCAAGCAGAGTGGGCTTGAACATGAGAATGGGACTCCAGGGGCTGCATCAAGTCCCTATCTTCACAGACAGACTAGATCTGACCATTTCCAGTGACTGATACTGAAAACCCCACTTTTAAAGCTGGAGGTTCCTCTTCCGGCCTCATGGGACCAGTCATTAGACCCCTTGGAATAGGCCAGTTGGGGATGGTTTGGGAGCGAGGAGATGAAGGTTGCCCTGAACACCGGGGAGGAGGATGAAGGCAGAGGTTAAGTGTGTTGAAGAGAAGTTGAGGGGATGTCACTGAACTTGCTCTGCCTGGCAACGGAATCTCTATCGGCAGGTACAGAAATTCCCCAGGACCAAAGCCTGTGTGCGTGTTGGGAAGGATGGACACTCTGGACCTAGGCAGTCACAGGGAGAAAGGTAAATGCAGAAAGAGGAAGAGCGCTGCTTGGGATCTGGCGCGGAAAGGGTAAGATGGTGGAAGATGCTGTGGTCATGGAGGGTAGAGCAAGGGGCTCTGATGCAGAGGTAGGACTTGAAGCAGATGTCCAGGACAGACTGGGTCCATAGCAGGGACCTGCCTGCTATGAAAGAGGGGGAGTTTGGAATGGTGAGAAGAGGACAGGATTCTGGGGTCTAGCAACTGAAGCATCTCCTCTTGGGAGCAGAGAAGGGACTGGGGACAGTCAAGTCAGCCTTGGGCTGGGACAGGCAGGCCCTTTTACCTTTGGCCCTCAGCTGGGGGCTGCACTGGGAGGTTGGTTCAGAGCCTGAGTGAGACTCTCCATAGCCTCTGGCGGAAGCTGGAGCCCCCAGCTGTGGTCAGTTTCCTCCAGAAACCCAGGGCCCTAGACTCTGACACAGCTTAAGGGGCTGTGGGATAAGAAGGCACCATTTTCTCAGGATCTGCAAAGGGTGCTTTCAGAAAAACATCTTAGCTCCACTATCTAATACAGAGTACACACAAGAGATAGGGATACAGATGAAAATAAGGCACATTCTAAAGGAGGTTCTGAGCTCCTGGTTTGGGTAATGGTGGGAAAGCAGAAAGAAGGCTACCAACTCTCATTCGCATAACATTGACTAGTTGACAGGCACCATGATGTATGGAAATCCTTACAAGTATTGTTTATCATTACTCTAGAGATGAAAATCAGAGGCTCTCTGTGTTTAGATAACTTGCCCAAAGTTACACACATAGCAAGTGGGCAAGCTTAGATGAAAACCGATCCTATCTGATTTCAGAACTTAACAACCTCTTAGACTCCCAAATTATTCTGAATACTGTGGTAGCTTTAATTTGGAATCTGGCCTTACACTTACCAATGAATGGGAAAGCAGCCCAAAGATTGAACAAATGAAATATGGCAACAGGGCAGTATGTTCGCAGTTCACTTCTGCATTTGCTTTTCTTGCACACACAGAAGTGAGCAAGTTGGGTTGGCTAGTTGCTCCTGTGGGAAGATACAATCATTCAGATTCCTCTGCCCTCAAACCATGGTCAGAATACCCACTAATCTTTTGCACACGAGCTCCCCACACCCTGCCCTAAATTAAGCTGCCTGTGCCTTTTCTCCTTTCTCTTAGAACCAGACTGTGGGAAAAGCCTGGAAGTATTAGGGGTGGTTCCCCCGAAGAGTAGACAGTCCCTTGATCAGATTGTCAGAGGGGTTGGTCTCTTCTTTCTGGTTCCCAGTTTCATGTCTCTGAACCGTATTAAACTGAAAATATCTTTTAAAATATATGTGGATGGTAGAAAATATAGTTAATAAAAAGGATAATGGAAAACATTCATCTCATCACTTACAAATAACCATTGGCCTCATTTTGACATCTCTTTCCTTCCATCCCAGCAAAGAATATGTGTAAAAAACAAAGCTTAATTGTTTGGGGAACAGGGGTGGGAAGAAATTTGTGTCTTCTATTTAAACCACTGAAGTGTTCAACACATTCAACTATCCTCACTTTGTTGTCATAATTTAGATAAAGCTGTCATCAATGAGTAAATGCTCAAGTAATAATGTTTGTAAAATGGTATATGTGAAACATATTTTCTTTTTTTTTTTTTTTTTTTTCCCAAATATAGGAGATTACCAACCACAAAAGACTATAAGGTGGTGACTACTGCTATCTGTGAGCCTAAGCCCTTTGGACATTAAGAGCAAAGTAAAAGATATGTGCTAAGTGATGGAGGCCTGGGCGAGGGTGATAAAAGGACAACGTAGAAGGTACCAGAAAGACCTAGAGGGACCAGAAACATGGGAGAATAGATGCTTCCAGTGTTTCAGGAGAAGGGGCCAATGAGCAGGGCCGGCGTCTGGCAAGATAGCCTCTATTTCCTCGGAAGAGGTAGGGGGGGTTAGTGCCTGGATACTGGAGGCAGGGTAGGAGGGTCTTTGAACCCAGTGGAGATGGGAAAGGAGCCACCACTCCATTCCCAGGGAGAAATGAGACGTAGGAAATGCATGCGTGCCCCGCCCTCATGATCCAGAAAGGTCTGAGTGTCCAACCAATTCAGAGGAAGGCAAGAGGACTAGAAGGGTCAGTGAGGAAGGAGAGGCTGTAGCAGTGGGCCTCCTTGGATCCAGTGTGGAGCTAACCTCCAGGCACCCACTACCCGTACGTGGGGCGGCTAGCCCGTGTGACGACGGTTTTGAGAGATGGGGAGCAAGCTGCTAAGAGCCACAGTAGCAGAGGAATCAGAGACCTGGGCAGCCACCGGCCAGCTTCCACAGGACGTGGCCAACGTCTGCCGCAGAGCCAGCACGAGGAAGGGAAGTAGGCTGGGGCGCAAACGCACCAATGCGCGTGGGCAGGGCTGCCTAGGAGCGCGGGCGCTCTCCACCAGCCCTGCCATTGGCCGGGCCCCTGGTTGGCCCTTGCCCAGTCACCCGGGAGACCGCCCTCCCCCTCCCCCGCCCAAGGCCACGCCCCCTGCCGCCAGTTGGAAGGCGTTGGCCACTCCCCACTCGGCTTCTAGCCGTTGGGCTTGCTCCTGGTTGGGGTGTGGTTGCTGCTGCAGGCCCAAGGGGAGGCTCAGAGGCGTTGCACCGACACCCAGAAACTGAACTGTTGCAGATTCTTTGAACTGTAGCAGAGCCATATATTCTTGTGGTGACAGTGGCCTTAGGAAAAATATTCTGTCTCTGGGTGACTAGGTCAGACCTGCACAAGCCTTCTTAAAAAATGCAACCGACCTATGTAGCAGCCTTTGGAGGGACCGCAGGGAAATTTCGAACCCTGTCATGGGAAGGTAGGGGGATATAGAGGAGATATTAAATTGGGTGAAATTTGTAATTACACCCATAAATACTGAGTTTGAACTGCCAGCTGGGTATTTGTAGCCACCTTCTTTGCAAGTGGGGAGCAGACATGTTTCTTGTTCTTTGGCCTCTGTGAGACCCTAGTCATCGTTTTAGTAGAGCCTGCAACTAATTCACCGGCTCAGCCTGTGCACCCAGCTCAGATTCCTGTCATCAATTCCAACATGGGAGTTATCCAGAACATACCTGTTTTTCTTTCTGTTCCTTTCTTTTACCCATCAAAACCCTCTCATTCAACCCTATGATAAAACCATGTGTCCCCAACCCCTCCACTTCTAACTAGATAAGGGGAAAATTCCCAAAATTACTTTAAAATCATTTTGATGTCATTAGAGAAGTCACTTAACAGTTAAGTGTGCTGTTAGGTTCAAGGGATTAAACAAAAGATTATTGCCCTGAGTTTGTCCCTAGTGCAGACATTCTGGTTTATAAGGTTAAGTAGAGTGTATGAGCTGCACATAGCTCCAAAGTGGTCTGTTAACAAGGCAAACCTTTGTGGTGGTCCTAAGTTGGAACCCTGAAATCGTAGGCTGAATCTGAATGTATGTGGGCTTCAGAGTTGCTGGGTATTGTGGGATTGGATGGGTGGTTTTCCTGAAGTTAGAATCTCAGGAATGAAATATATACCAACTGGGCTGGTAAGAAATGCTGCTTTTATAAAGGTTCTGTGGTGAGGGCACTCTTAAACCCTATTTTAAAATAGGTTAAACCTGTATATGAATGTTTCCATTCGTGGTAGTAATTAGGGAAGGCTTACCACAGTTGTTGGGGGCCCAGAGGAAGAGGTTGGGATGTAACTCCTGACTATGTGGAATTAAAAAGAAAATTACTTCTTCCTTTCTCCTAAATTGGCATCCTGTCTCTCTAAGGGGCCTGGAAAATAGAAACAATATTGCAGAAATAACTAAAAAGCAGTCCAAATTTAATTTTTAACAGCTGTTAAGAATTTGGGATCCAATCTTGAGGTTGAATACCCTTCGGTATTCAAGGTCTAGCAGTGGTATCATAGTAGCAGGAGTCTTTGGGGGAGGATGATACAGATCTTCATTATTAGGCAGGAAGTCACTGTAAATGGCATTCCCATGGTCTTCTCAGATGCTCTTCCTAACAGGAAGGATACTAGATGTTTAGTGTTGGTACACATACATGTTCTAAAATGGAAAAAAATTTTTTTTGATTATTTGCTTCTTTTACCTCTTAGCTCTCCCCTCCATGCTAGTATCACCAAAGTGCCTAAAATTAGGATGAGCTGTTTGTTCCACACCGAAAGCCTGCCCTCTGTGCTGCTAGACTAGGTGGTAAGGGGTGCTGGATTCTGCTGGGAACCTGGGGTTGAATTCCTGAGTATCCTAAGTTTTGTCCCTTCCTCTAATTGTAAGATTGTCTGATGGGGCCAAAAGCCTCTGGAACCCAAATTAGAGCTGGCAAGAGGGAACTTGGAGTTGTATCGACCCTGTGGGACACTGGATTGTGATCAGAAAATGGGGCAGGGACTTGAACTGGCAATAGTGTGGAGCAAAAACTCTTGCCCAGTCTCTGGGTGCTGGTTGGGGCTTTTGCTGTCTCTGCAGAGAGAACCTAGATCTGCTTCTTGGAACAGAGTTCTGAAAGACAAAAAGCCAGTTGTTCCCATGTTGGGTGAGGATACACACCCTTGAAAGTGTCAGTTCCTAGGTTGATGGTAACTAGAAGAGCTTTTGGGGTGACTTTGAAGAAGCCAGAGCACAGGTTAGAAATCATAGGAATCGAAATTGCTTGTCCTTTGGGATAGGGCAAGAGGGAAAGGAAATTAATTCTATTTACAGGATCTGTCAACCTTGCCTCTGTGGGTAATCAGATGATAACTCTTCTTAGCTTTCTACTTGGGCAGAAATGATATGGGACATCTGGGTGGCTCAGTCTTTGGGTGTTGTCTTCGACTCAGGTTGTGGTCCCAGAGTCCAGGGATCCAGTCCAGCATCGGGCTCCCTGCTCAGCGGGAGGCCTGCTTCTCCCTCTCTCCCTCCCCCTGCTTGTGTTCCCTCTCTTGCTGTGTTTCTCTATGTCAAATAAGTAAATAAAATCTTAAAAAAAAAGAAAGAAACTGTATGAAAGATAACACTGAGGAAAGAGTAAAAGCTTAGAAGGAGGAGAAGGCCACAGGAGAAGCTAGCTTATAAGGAAACCAGAGACAAAACCAGAATGACTACATTGCCTTCCTTCTCTGTGTTCCTTCTTTCTTGTCCCTCTTCCCCTACAAACATTTGAATATCTACCACAATGCCTAGTTCTAGCTAGGTGCTGAGGATAAAACATGAGCAGGACTTATTCCCTGCTCTAGAAGAGCTCATATGTAGTGGGGAGCTAATGTCATGGCTGACTGTAGGGCATGGGGGTGAGAAATGGGTTTCCAAGGACTGCTTTTTCTGTGTGTTGCTAAGGAGTACCCCTAGGCAAATAAAGACCTGCAGAATGGGTTGTGAAGTTACCTTTGTAATTGTCACAGAGCTGAGGGTGGAGGACCGGCTGACACATGTAGGCTAAGGATTCCTACCATCCTTGTGGCTTCTTTTTGGGTGGTGGTACAGATACTGGACAGGGGTCTGAAGTGGATCAGGGCTAGGATGCTTCCTGTGTCCCCTGTGCCACACTCAGGCACAGTGGCAGGGGTAATGTTACCACTTCTCCTCTCCCTGAAGTACCTCTGTGTTGCTGTAGGTTGTCCAGCTACAACTCTGCCTTGAGTTCTCGCGTGGTGGTCATATTATGTGCAAAAGGGAGAACAAGAAGTTGTGAGAGATTTGGAAAATACAAAACAAAGAAGAAAGAAAAAACTTCCTTATCCCCAAATAACAACAACAGCAGCAAAACTGAAGAAAAACATTTTTTCCTGAAGTCCAGGAAGCTCAAGGATCAGCCCTAGGACCAAAGAACAGTTAACACTCTTATCAGAGAATATTCTGTTGGCATTTAAGTGTTGGTTAAGGGTCTCTGTTGAGGCCTGGGGAACAAAAAGCTTTTAGATTTTCACCTCTTGGTGAAAGAACTTTGGGGGAGGTGCTTTTGTGCAGGTATTTAAAAACTTCCTATAGGCACAGGGTACATGGAGTTCCCAGAATATAGGCCTTGTGAGGAAATCACATTTGTTATGAATTTAGGTTTGATTTGTAAAGCAGGCATTAAAGAACAGCTGTAAGTTTCGAATGTTTGGTGGTAACCAGATTAGTAGGTCCTAACCGGACCTGGGAGATTTCCTACATGGTTTATTTTGAAAGTATCTGCTGCTGCTGAAGCTAATTGGAGGAGGGACTTAAGGTTGCCTGTCCACAGCCCAAAGGAACCTGAAATTAAGGCACTGGCCAAATAGATACCCTAACCCATAGACACAAAGCCAGGTGAAGGACATTGACTCTTACTACTGTCATTTTGCCAAATGTTTTGAAGAGTGTTTGGTGTAGTGAGGTCTTGTAATGGCAGTCAAGGCTTTAGTAGGTAGCTTTACTAAACAACAGCACCATACTTTTCTCATTTGCCATGGGCCGTTGGATGCTTTCACAAAGTTGCCACAGTCCTTGGATAGCATTCAGTTTCCACTGATCTAGCTCAGCTCTCCAGCCTCAGCAACAAGGGCATGGAGTCAATAGCTTCCCCATCTTTGCTTCTTTGAGCAGATGGCCAACGAAGGAGTTCTGCATCATCAAGAATATGGCTAGACACTTTGTGGAGATTCTGAAATCTCTGGCTTATGGATTGATTAGGGGTTTTCAGTCTTTTCCCCTGGAGGAGGTGTTTCTCTTTGGCCATTTAGCAGATTTTACAGCATCTTAATCTTTCATACGGTTTGAAAGTTTTTCTGGCTCTCATAGTTCCCTGTTGGTGTGTGTACTGTCTTTTCTCAGATGATGTTGGCTCTTCTCCCAACAGACTTTCAGCTATTCTTTGGGAAAAGGCCAGAATATTTAAACTAGTGAAAAAAACAAAGCAGAACAAACCCCCAAAAAACCTGTGGGTCTTACCACTTCTGGCATCTGGTTTTGTGTTTCACTTTGTTTTTTCTTTTAATTGATGGACATTTCTGTACCCAAAAGCCTGCAGTTCTAATGACCTATTTTCTGGTATCCTTGCCTAGAAATAATCCATGATGGGCTCCAATCTATAGTCTCTTGTGGTCCTCTCACACGTGTTTAATTTTTAGAAGAACTACTTGTTGAAAGGGCATGCCGTTGAGTTTCCCCTGGGTAGCTAGCAAGGATCCTACTTTCAAAACTGAAAATATTAGATGTAAAGATGTTGTGAACAAAGAATAAGAAGCCTGTGTTCTAGTCCTGGCACTGCCATTATTATCCCTGGGAACTCTGGCAAGTCTCCAAATTTCTTTGGTTGTGGTTTCCTCATGGGTAAAATTGGGATGTTAATACCTACCTCACAGGGTTGTTGTGAGGATTAAATGTGCTCTGTAATCTGTTGTACTATATAAATATTTGTGAATTTTTGTTATGACTTGAGTATTCCCTGGCCACATAGCAAACATGCTAATAACATTTGTACTATCTGATCAAGGACTTTCATGGTCATGTGTTGCATTTTTAAATCACTGGGGCAAAATGTTCTGTCTTTACATAAATACTTTTTTGTGGAGATGGTCCATAGCTTTCACTGGTTTTTTAAAAGGGAGAGGGGAGAGTCTATTATCCTAAAAAGGTAAAATCCAGTGCTTCAGATTGAAGAGTGGGTTTCAGGAATGGGAATATATGTATTGCTTCCAAAAGGTCCCTTTTAACATGTCTACAGTAGTAGTTGCAATGTTTTTTCCATAGTGAAATTCTTAACATGGCTATGAACAGAACATGAATTGGGACAGAAAATTCTTGGCCATGTGGTCATGGTAGCCATTAGGTTATCCAACTGCCTATAGTGTGAAGATGGGGGTAGAAAAATTATTAGTTCTGTGGCCCTAAGAAAGTCACCTTACATCATGGAGTCTGTTACATCATTTGTAAAGCGAAGGATTTGACCTTGAAGATTTCCAAATTTCTTAAGTTGAATTCTCTTGGGAAGTGAGATCAAAGCTGGGCTTGGATGAAGCCCTATTGGGGTAGAAATGAATCAGGTTTTGTGTAAGAGGAGAAAGAGGGAGTGTCAGGGAGAGAAAGGGAGGGCAGGAGCTTCCTGGAAACCCCATGCTTGATAAACATGGTAAACAAGAGTCTGCTGAGGTGAAGAAAGAGCTTGTGGGCTATTCCTGAAGATCCAGGACTCTGGTGGATGAGAGACTCAACCTTCAACTTTCACCTGGGTCTGACTTGCCAGAACAAAGTTGTCCCTCAGTGAGTGAACACACCGTCTTCTCTGCACTCACAGAACTTCCTTTCTCAGGGGCAAATGCCTGGGTCTTCCCTCTTCCCACATCAGGTGGTCTGGCTGCTTCAGCAGGTGGTCTGGCTACAAACACCTCAAGCCACAAGTAAGTCAGAGGCTGTTTGAAGGATTAACAGAAACTGCTATGTATACTTTAAGGGGTATTGGAATCCCCACCCCCTCAAAAGAAATTTTAGGGGAAAGATCCTCATTTTTCTCAACTATCCCAATAGATAGATATATAATTTATTAGCAATAATAATAACATAATAAAAGTCCATAGTTTATATTAGGTTCTCTGTGTGTGTGTGTATGTGTGTGTGTGTGTGTGTGTGTGTGTTAAAACTGGGTTGAGGGGCGCCTGGGTGGCCCAGTTGGTTAAGTGACTGCCTTCAGCCCAGGTCATGATCCCAGAGACGCGGGATCGAGCCCCACATCAGGCTCCCTGCTCGGCAGGGGGCCTGCTTCTCCCTCTCTCACTCCCTCTGCTTGTATTTCCTCTCTCACTGTGTTTCTCTCTGTCAAATAAATAAATAAAATCTTAAAAAAAAAAAAACTGGGTTGAGGCTATTTTGATGTTGAGTGACTGTCTCATCATATGCTGGGCTTATATTTAACTGCCAAAGAAACTATCAGACTTCTCCAAAGTGGTGGTACCATTTTACATTCCTGCTACCAGTATATGAGCATTCTATCTTCAACACTTGACAGTCTTAAATTTTATCCCTTGTAATAGGTTTAGAGATACCTCATTGTGCTTTAAATTTGTAATTCCCTAAGATTAGTGGCATTGAGCCTCTTACGTTTATTTACCATTCATATTTTCTTTGGTGAAGTATCTGTACAGATCTGTTCTCCTGCTCTCCATCTTCTATTATTGAGTTTTAAGAGTTTTTATACTTTAGATATAAGCTCTTTATTAGACATCATATACAAATACACTTTCCAAGTAAGAGACTTGTCTTTTCATTTAACAGTGTCTCTTTAAAGAGCAGAAATGTATAATTTTAATAAAGTCCATTTTATCGGCTTGTTATGGATTGTGTTTGGTGTAGTGTCTAAGAAAATGTTTGTCTAACTTGGCAGGGTTGCCAAGTTTTCTTCTGTTTTCATCTAGAAGTTTTATAGTTTTAGATTTTCTATACCGGCTTGTGATCCATTTTGAGGTAGTATTTGTATATGGCACAAAAATTTGTATATGGTACTTCAAAGTATGGCTCAAAGCTTCTGTTTTGCATATGATATCCAGTTGTGGCAACACCTTTGTTGAGAAGACTATTGTTTCTACACTATGTTGTAACTTTCTCAAAGATCATTTTTCCATTTATGTGTGGTTGTATTTTTAGACTATTGTCTTCCACTGATTATTGATTTTTATGTAAATACCACACTACTTTGATTACTGTAGCTTTTTAATAAGTCTTGAAATCACATAGTATTTGTTTTCTGACTTCTTTTTCAGTTCTGGCTATTCTAGAGCCTTTTTATTTCCATTTGAATTTTAGAATAAACTTGTCAGTTTTAGCATTAACTTGTCAAAAAATCCTTGCTGGGATTATATTAGGATTATGTTGAATCTATAACTCAATTTTAGAAGAATTGCCATTTTAATACCAAGTCTTCTGAATTATAAAACATGAAATAGCTCTCAGTTAGATATTCTTTAATTTCTTTCAGCAACATTTTATAGTTTTGGTTATAGGTTTTACACAACTTTTGTCAGATTTACTCTAAGTATTTCATATTTTTTAATGCTGATATAAATAGTATTCTTTAAAATTTCCATTTCTTATTGTCTGTTACTGGTATTTACGAATACAATTGTGTTTTGCATATTGATCTTTTATCTTGCAAATTTGCTAAACTGACTTATTAGTTTTTTTGGAGATGGCATTTAATTTTCTGCATAGGCAGTCTTGTCACTTGTGAATAGACAGTTTCATTCCCTTCCAATATGGATGCCTTTTCTTTTTCTTGCCCGGAGGTTCTAACCGGTCCAGTACTGTATAGAAATTGTGATAGGGACCATGTTTTTCTTCCTTTTGAACTTAGGATAAATGCGTTCAGTCTTTAATAATTAAATATGGTGTGATGTATAGATTGTTTAGATATCTTTTATCAGATTAAGGAAGTTCTTTTAATTTGCTGAAAGTTTTCAATCAGGAATGGATCTTGTCAAATGTCAAATGCCTTTTCTGCATCCTCTGAGATGATTATGTGTTATTGTGCTTGTTTTGAAAAAACAAACTACCTCTGTGGACTAGCAAAAATGGGAATGGAGGGTCACATTTTTTAGAATAATATTCTAACCTTGTTGTTCTCTAGAGTAGGGATCAGCTACCTTTTTCTATATTATTTGTTAATCTTTTAAGCTTTGTCGGTCAAATGACTGCCACTTAGTCTTCCTTGTTGTTTTAAAAATAATTCTTTAAATAATAAACTATGAGGGCACCTGGGTGGCTCAGAGGGTTCAGCCTCTGCCTTTGGCTCAGGTCATGATCTCAGGCTCCTGGGATCGAGGCCCACATTGGGCTCTCCACTCAGCAGGGAGACTGCTTCCTCCTCTCTCTCTGCCTGCTTCTCTGCCTATTTGTGAACTCTCTCTCTGTCAAATAAACTATGTGTAGCTTCCTTTAAAATTTTTGGTCTGGCCACCTGAGCTAAAAATGATTTCTCACATCATTACAGAGTTAGCTATAAAGTTACAAAAAGAAGCAGCAGCAGAGACAAAAACACGTGTAGCCAGCAAAACCCCCAAAATCTACAATTGACTCTTTTCCAAAAACACTTTGCCAACTCCCTATCCTAGAATATTGTCATAAAATACTTTGAAGGGAAGAGTACATTTTCATATACTGTATATGGCTCAGATTAAATTAAGCCATTGGTAGCAGTTTCTTTCCATCTGTACTGCTAGTCCCTAAACTGGGAATTTTTAAATAAGAGTGTGATTATTAAAATGCATCATATGAAGAAGTAACTGAGGATCTCAATCTGGAAATTAATTGATGACAACTGTGCTTGATTTCTCAGAATTTGGAAGACTTGGCTCCTTGGTTTAGAAGCAGCACTGGCTGAGACATGGTTCTTTGGAAACAGACAAGGTATGGTCTTGATTGTCTGGATATTGAGTACCCTCCCCCCATACCTGTCAGTGCATTTAACTGACACTAATATAACAGTCATTCTGTTCCAGACAGTGTTCTAAAGGTTTTACCTTCTGGGCTTCTCTCCTTGCCTAATGATGCCAACAATTTCTTGCTCACGAAGCAGGTTGCTGAAAGAATTATATGTGGTTTGGTAACTTATCTAAGACATAACTACAGTGGTGGGGCCAGAATCTGGCCCTTAACACTCTACCTTGCTGTTTCTGTAGTATAGAGACTTGTCCATTCTCAGCCTCCTCTCTACCATCTGGTCTTCTTTCTCAGGTCCTCTGGTTGCCATAAGGACTGATAGAAGTGAGATAAGATGGAAAAGTCTCACTTGACACCCTTTCTGAGTGAACTAGAAGATTTATAACACTTTTTAAGAAGTGAAGGGGTCCAGAATGTTTTACAGAGGGAGAGAAAGACAAGAAGCAATAAAATTAAAGAGACTAAGAACTAGGAAAGTTTCCATCCTTTTCTTTCCATCTGACATGAAAACACATTTGAATTTTGGAGATCGTCAAAGAGCTTTCCCTACTTTTACTTCATTTGGATCAATTTTAACCAATTTGTGGTGGTTCCTAATGAACCCCTCTGTGGTAACCAGGTGACTGTATGTTAATAATGACACTGACAACTTCTTTTTTTTTTTTAAAGATTTTATTTATTTGACAGAGACAAACATAGCCAGAGGGGGAACACAAGCAAGGGGAGTGAGAGAGGGAGAAGCAGGCTTCCCACCGAGCAGGGAGCCCGATGTGGGACTCGATCCCGGGTCTCCGGGATCATGACCCGAGCCGAAGGCAGTTGCCCAACCAACCCAGGCGCCCCTCTTTTTTTTTTTAAGATTTTATTTATTTGAGAGAGCAGGAACATGGAGGTTGGGGTGGGCAGAGAGAGGCAGACAGAGAAGCAGACTGCCGGCTGAGCAGGGAATCCAATGTGGGGCTTGATTTCAGGACCCTGGGATCATGACCTGAGCTGAAGGCCGAAGCTTAACTGACTGAGCTACCCAGGTGCCCAAACACTAGTTACCTCTAAAGGTCAAGAAGTGAAATAACCAAAATCGAAACATGTCATTCATTGTAAATTAGCTCTCAAAATCATTCCTGCTAGTGTGCACATCTCCAGGGACACTGCTTTTCTTTCCTGGGAGTGGGCAGCGGTGCATCTGTCCAGTGCTCAGGCCCACACAGATTAATGCAGCTGAGCTCCTCCTGCAACTAGTTCCCATTTGCAGCCTTGGGTTGGGCCTGTTGTAGTCTGCTCACTGGCTCATGTTTTTTGGTTTCCCCCTTTCTACATAAATGCATTTCTTTCTTCCAGTTAAGTAGTGTGGGGCTCTTTCTGCCTGGCAGAGGTCCCAGTATTTGACATGTAGGGGAGCCAGGGAGAGCTACACTGTTAACACACTACAGCCTTTTTATTTTTTCTTGAGCTTTCAGGGAACTCCCACCTTCTTGGGTGTTGAAAGCTTTTTTTCTTTTACTGTGAGTGTGTCCAGGCTCTGAAGTGGCAATTTTAAATATACTAACTCCATTTAAAAGTGCCTTCTGATGTCTTCATCTATTGATTACTCAAGTTTGTTGTCTACTTAAAGTTGCTTTAAGTTCTGTCTCCTGGCAGAATTATCTATTTCTTGAGAGGGTAGGAGTCCTCCTGTTGAGGTAATCCATCTTCATTTTGGCAAATCCAAAAAACACAGATGAGCAAATAGAGAAAGATCAGAATCATCTGTAATCCAACCATCCAGAGTCAAGTTCCTGGTGTGATTTTAGAAGGTTTTTTTTTTCTTTACAACGTTTGCCCATGTGCACATTTTTTTCTAGAAATAGGATTATTTTAGTACAATTCTGTGTTGCAGACTTTTTAATTTTTTTTCTACAACACTGATTTTAAGGATCTATCCCATAGGCATGCTTTAATTCATTAACAAGTCTGCTCTTGTCCACAGATCCCATTCTAGGAGGATTTTTATGTAAAAAATGAATGGACATAACGTAGAGACACCAAGAACAGGGCCTCATGATAGAGCATTTGGCTATCTCTCTTAATGAGGAGGACAAGATGGTTTTTGTGGCCAAATATGGGATAGATGGGTTTGGTCATTGGAGGTTTCTTTGAAATTGCTCATTTCCACTCATGGAAGAAATGGTGTCACTATATGCCTAGCACCAAACATAAATGCACCAAAATCTTCTTGAGGCATCTGCTGTGTCACAGTGTTATACACTTATAAGTGATACTAGGGCATTATAATAAAGTATACTTTTGATGACACAGGATCTGACAAAGCATTTTTTTTATGAAGCTTAAAGACAACAAAATTGGAATAGCATTTAGTTCTATATGTAATATAGACAATAAAGACAACATACTAGCTGGAGTGTGGAAGTGTCATTTGGAGCCCTCACTTGTAAAAGGCAGTAAGGAATGTTCTTATTGGAATTACTGGAACTTCCTTCACTGTTCAGACTGTACCAGGACCCCAAGTTTTAACTCTGAGAAAACGGTCAGGGGCATGTGGGTAGTTTTGTTCTTTAATCCATTGGTTTGCTCTAAAGATGCCTCTGTTTAGGCCCAACAATCTCAAATTCAGCAACTGCCTTGGTGGCTTCACTCGGCCTCGGTGGACCTGGCTACATTGAACCTATTTCACGGCTGCTATCAGTAATTATGTGCTCGATACATAGCCTCCCCATGGAGACTTGATGTTCCTTTCCAAGAGGCTTCTGCCTCAGAGATGCCAAATATGAGTAGAAATGGAAATCCCAGCTATCCCAATAGTTCCAGAATCCATCTTTTCTTCAACTTGGACTGTTTATCCTTAAAGCCTTGTTAGGTCTCTGTCATCTAATCAAACATAGTGGAAAAGGGGATTCTTCCAGCTCGCTCATCTCTACCTGGCTTGAAAGATACAAATGGTGTCAGCTTTTAGCTGTGAGCAGGAAAAAATTGACTTAAGACAAACATCTGTACTTCTATAAAGAAATAAGGGCTTTCCACTTTTGCTAAAGCAGGAATTATCAGTTGAAAGAAACAACTTACGCCATCACATACATTATGATGTCAATGTTTATCCTTCACCTAACACTAGCCCCCAACTACTTAGCCCTTTCCATGTCTCAGGCAATAGTATTCTAAATAATTTATATGCTTTTTTGCATTTAGCCCTCAAACAACCCTGGCATTAGATATTCTTACCCCAGTTATTACAAATGTTGAAAGTGAGGTACTTTGGTTATATTATTTGCCCAAGAACACATGGTTACCAAATTTTTATTTTGTGTAATGAATATAATTTTAGAATTGGAAATGTTTGAGAAAGTATAAAATGTAGTTCTTCTGTTACAATCTTCACGAATTAAAGTTTTGCTGTTTATCTGTTATCTTTTTAAGGGTGTGGTAGGCCAGAAAATTCAAGTTCAGGGTAGTTTCAAAATGTTACCTCTAAAACTTAGAAGTGACATAGATGTTTTGCAAAACATGGGGAAGATAGCTTCCCTCGTCCTTCTGCAAAGAACAGGTTTTATAATCTTGGTTTTCCCTTCTTGGTGAACTAACTTTGGCCACTGCCTTCTGGGAAGCCTATTCCCTTGCCCATTGCTCTCCCAAAGAGTTCCTTTACAGCCCATGGAACTTTTAAGAATACAAGGCACAGGAATATGGCCAATTGTATTTTCTAACAGTCTTTGAAGAAATTGTGTTTAAGGAAAACACTAATTGCAGAGACCATCTATCACTTTAAGAAAGAATCTCTGTAAGCTGAACCAAGTTTTGTCATTCATAATATTTGTTATGCAACAGAAAATTTTTTTTCAGAGCCTTTAGGATTTCCTTAAGTAGCAACTGTTTTTCTTTGCAAATCAGGGATGAAGGAAGGCCTTGGCCATATTGGTGAGCTTTCACATCTCCCCACGGAAAGAAACAGATTTGAAGAATCCTCTAGTCCAGAAGCAGAGGTAGAAAGGCGACCCACTTGTTGCGGTCATGTGGACAGTTGATTTCGTTTCCATGAGGATTCCTGTCTGTGGCTCAGCACTGAAGCTATCTCATCTCAGTGAGTGCACATTGCTGACAGTACTAAGACCCATGAGAATCACATCCCACCTCTGTCTGCCACACAGTTGAACCTGGCTAATGCCCTGATTGCTAAAATCCCAGACTGAATACCACTATGTCCTGTAGTGTTTTTTGTTTTCCCCAGAAAAAAAAATGGACCCTTTTTGGACTTCCCCAAAACACTCATCACATGCCTTCATGCCTTGATTTATTAACTCCTAAAGTGAGCTCTTTGAGAGCAGAAACTAAGACTCCTTTCTGGCATTACAGGACCTAGTGGTAGGTTATGAACTAAATTGTTGAAATTGGTCTAATTCCAAGAAGATGGTAATATAGATAACATTTATCTGTGGGAGGTTTTCACCCCAGTTTCCCCAGACCTATCCTTTAATTTATGTTCTGTTCCCCCAAATGCCAGTGACCCTCTGCTTTAGATGCTTTATTCTTGGTCAGGATTTCTTGGACTTCCTATGGAGATATCAGAAATACCAAAGGTTTGCTAGCTTCTACCACTAAAGATCTGGAGATTTGGTGGGAGTTGAAATTTCTTGGAGCTTCATACTTCCTCTCAAACAGCCATCTACATTTTATATTTTGTATGTTCTACTGCATGTGAAAAGCTTTCTCCTAAAACGTCTAGGAAATGTACATAACTTCACAGTTCCAGAGAGGGTAGTTTGAGAAGCATGGTGCTAATTACAAGTCATTTTGAGCACAGCAGATAGCACTCCTTGAGGAGGAATTTTTGAAGCTTGGAAATGAGGGGATTTGGTGAGCAGGGTCCAGGTAATAATCTGCCTAACACAAAGTTGTTACTGACAGGAACTTTAGACATAATTTAAGCCCAAATTTCACTCTGTTAATTGCTGATGGAATAAATACTTCCCAGCTTGTGGAGAAGACAAAACGGTAATTGAGATGTATTTAGTGTTCTCTGAAGTTCTGTATATGTCACCTAATATTAAAAAGGGGGGGATATGCAGATTTTGATTGATTTGCATGAACTGTAAGCAAGTTTGTGCTTTTCCATGCAAACAGCTCAGGTTGGAGGAAGCATTGACTGCTGCTTAATTTTGGACAGTGACCAGCATTAAAAATTAAGAAACAAATTAGCCAAAGACAAAACTATGTATGTCATTGAGAGTAAACCATTCCTCCTTATAGTAGCTTTCCCAAGTCACTGATTCTCTTCCTTGGGAGTGGGTGAGAATCCAAGTAACAAATGCTCAGTTGAGCTGAAAGTCACCTGCCAGTGTGCAGGTGCAATGGGGCAGCTCGGGGGCTTCCTGAGACAGGCCTGAGGGCTTTTTCCAGAGGAAGATGTTAATGGCTTTCTACAACAATGTGTGTTTCCTTAACTTGCCCGGAGTTGATAGATTTCAGTGATATCTATTGACATACACAGAGGTAGGGTGGGGTGCGTTTTGCCACGCCCAGAGTTCATCTGGCGTGCCCATTTGCTAATCGACTGTACTTTTCAGTGGTTGTCTTATGACAGCACCAAGCAAAACTCTAAGCCTAGCAGGTATGCTGCATGACAATTACTTTGTGATATTGCTTTTACTTTGGGGAAGTATTTCAAACCTTTTATTGAAGCTTGTCCTTTCTTCAGTTTCCCAGGCTCTGAAGTGGCCAATGTGAACATACAAACTCCTTTTAAAGTCCCTTTTTTGATTCCTGCCACTGGTGGTTAAGCAAATCACTGCTTGGCTAATGTAGTTGCAGACCTACTTCTTATGAGGCTTCTCTTATGAAAAAAAAATAATTTCCTCTATAATTGTTAGAGAAAAACTAATTTTCCCCCTATTACAAAAGTAACATATTGGGTTGATCCAGAAGATATATTTAAGTAAAAGAAAGATTAGAATAATCTATAATCCCACTACTCGATTTTTATGGCCATTCTTCTAGATTCTTTCCATATGTCTATCTTTTCCCAGAAATGGGATCATCCAGTGCACGCTGTTTTATTCTCTTACAGTCTTCTACAACTTCCATTTTCATGATCTACCCTGTGGTCAGGCCTTGGTTTATTTAACCAATACTGATGCTCACAGGTTACCAGACCCAAGAAGCTGCCCCTAGAAGGGCACTGGCTGTCACCTGGATGCACCCAAACAACCCCCACAGTGTGATGTTCACTTGTCTCCTGTTGGGCAGGGCATGAGGGCCCTTGTGATTAAATGAGGGATTGGTGGCTTATGTCAAATAGGGAAACCTTTGGGATTAGATGTTTCTGCTAATGGAACAGAGGATTCCAGCTGGTGCTGAGTGGCCAGACCCTGCTTGGAGCATCATCCCATGTCACTCTGGAGTGAGAGCACTGTCACACTGTGGAGTACTGTCCTGACCACCACCAGCCTCCTTCAGTTCTTAGATACTCATTCCCCTCACTGCCCACAAGTCACAGATCAATTTCTCTTCAGAAACTGTCGTAGCTGAAGGGACCCTCCCTGATCAATCTCACAGCCCTTTCCCTGGCGGGAGTTTTCACTCAATGATTGGTTGATGGGGGTTATAATTGCCTGTCCCCTATCCCCCAGTTTGGGACAACTCTTCAGGGCTCTTCTGTTTCCAGAGCTCTACGTGGTTCATGCTGAGGGCTGTGTTGGGACTGCATAGCAGCTCTGCTCCCCCTACCCAACTCTGCTTTTCCTCTCTTCACTCCCACAGGTGTATCTCCCATGGGGACCTTCCAATAACCTTCATCCATGCATATCACTAGCTCAGTGTCTGCTTCCCTGGGAACCCAATCTGTGGTAGGCACTAAGAGTTTACATTTTTGGCCTGACAGAGAGTTTATGTGCTTAGTATGTCTTACAGAGACAGTACAAGTTAAATAATATGAGTTCTAATTGTAATAGTTACAGGTTTCTCCACAATACTTACGTTGCTAGATAGCTAACATTTCCTTTCCAAGCTGAATGAATTCTGTCTCGGAGCTCTCACCTGAGGAAGTCAACAAGAAGTGTTCTGTTTTTATCATTTCCTGTGACTCTTACCCGACCATTTGGGCATCCCATGTCTGAGACACAGTTGATGGGGGGAGATGGGTGGGTCCTGGCCCAGGCCTTAGCAGGCCTCTCCCAGGCAGGCCATTCTCCTCATGGCATCCCTCAACATGCGTGAGGTCCCTCACGGGTCCACAACCCCCTGTGTGGCCCACACATAACCTTTTCATTATGGAGGAGGAAAAATACTTTTACAACCTATTTCCTCTCTTGAAATTCAAGGCTTTATTCAGCAGTTTCCTTATTCACAATGAGAGTGTTTTATCCCTTCAGCAGCAACAGCTGGCTGTCTGCCAATCTGGAGCAGCCCCACGGAAGTGGCTGAGCCCTAGCTGAACTCGCTAACTTTCATATTTCTCGCAGAGAGCAAACAATTATAAATCTCTCCACTCAAGAAGCAGAAGTGGAGAAGTGACCTCTGATTCCTGTGCAGAGGATGGGTGACTCAATTTTTATGAGGATTCCTACCTTTTTTCCTGGTTGAGGTTCTGAAATTGTCCCCCTCCTCCCCTATATGATATTGCATTGGGGAACCATTGTTGACAGATGGATCAGAGAAAGTACAATTTAGCCACCATTATGGGTTCACTTGTGCCCCCCCAGCTATGTTGAAGACCTAACCTCAGTACTTCAGAGGGTGACTACATTTGGAAATAAGATCCTTGCAAATGTAATGAGTTCAGATGAGGTCCTACTGGAGTAGGGTGGGCCTTTTATCCAACAAGAACAGTGTCCTTATAAGAGAAGGAGAGACAGGGAGACAGGGATGTAGGAGAGGAGAATGCCACCAGAGGACGAGGCAGACAATGGAATGGTGCAGCCCCAAGGACCAGAATGAGGAAGAAGCAAGGAAGGATTCTACCTCACGGGAACCCATGGACATGATTTAGGAGCTGGGAGGTCCACTTCTAGCTTAGTGAAGCTGAAAGAAAAGCTAACAGAGCAGCTGGGGAACTATAAAGTCATTCTCTGGGTTTGGCTTCCTTGTAGGACCCTCTGTAGCTTCTTTGTAGAATTTTTGGATTCTGAGAATGAACTAAGGAATTCTGAGAATTCCCTACAAAGGAATTTGAAGGTTGCCTGGTATCATTGAGGGTCTTGTTTCATGTGGAGAAAACAAGATCGGGGGAGGTTGAGTTGTTTTGCCTCCTTTTATTCCTTTCCAAGATCTCATTTGTGCCTGAAAAATTTAACCCTGGTATAAGAACAAAGAGTATAGTAACAAAATACCACTGTTACCATTACCGCGACTGTTCCTACCACGGAATAGGTATGATTTATTGAGTAGATGCCAGACACTGTCTCATAATGGCTTTTACATGGATTACTAATCAACGTAACCCTAGGATATAGTTTATAGCTGTTAACCCCCTTTTATAGATGACAAACTGAAGCTTACCTAAATTAAGAAACTTGCTCAGGCTCACATAGCCAGGTAGTGATGGAAATAGACCCAGACAGACTGGGACTAACGCAAAAAATCAAAATGAGCCACATTCAGTCCTGGTTGTCCACCAGGAAAGTAGAGCAGAGTTACATTGCAAGGGAGGAAACTATAGGCTATTTACATCTAATTCTTTATAGTTACCAAAGTCTGTCCATTCATAGCATTTGCTGAGTTGTCCATAACCTTAAACAAATTGGTAGAGTAGGTTGTGGCTTTCAAATAAAAGTCAGTGGGTGAAGTGTAGCCAAGATAGACTAAATGAGTCCTCTGAGATAATATTTGAAATGTTAATTATTTTCAGGCCAAAATGCCTGTTGTACTCAGATCCGTGACCAGAAAGACAATATGGTTTATAAATCAACATGATCCTGGAATCCTCATAAGATCTCTACCTCATGATTGTCCAGACTATTTGAATACCCCCAAAGATGGAGAGCCTGTCACCTCCTAAGAAAACCTTACTACTCACATTTAGGGAACACTGGGTGAAAATTCTGCCCATTGGTGGATTAACAGTCTAAATATGAGTAAGCAAAACTTTTAAAACATCAGAAGAAAATAGAAAAAAGTATCTTTATGACCTAGGGACAAGGAATTATTTCTTAAGCAAAATCACGAAGGAAAAAATTGATATATCTGATTATATTAAAGTTTTAAAACTATTTTTCACAAGACATCATGAAAGTATGAAAAGCAAGTCAAAAGGAGATGATAGTTACAGCACTTAAAAAAAGACCAAAAAAATAGTGTCCTATGTGTGTATATCTGTGTAAGAGAAGGAAATAGCACTATAAAAATATACAAGGTGAAAGACCTTTTAAAAAGAACGTTATAGGGTGGCTCAGTCGGTTAAGCGTCTGCCTTGGGCTCAGGTCATAATCCTAGGGTCCTGGGATCAAGCACCACATCAGGCTCCGTAATCAGTATGGAGTCTGCTTCTCTCTTTTCTTCTGTACTGCCCCCACTCTGCTTGTGCTTGCTCGCTCTCTCCCAAATAAATAAAAAATTTTAAAGAATTTTATAGAAACCCAAATGCCTAATTAAATATGGAAAACTGCTCAACCTCAGTTGTAAATGAAATACAAATTAAAAATATTATGTTTTAACTTTGTTGCATTGGTTTGCTTGGGCTACCATAACAAAGCACCACAGCCTAGCTGGCCCAAACAACAGAGAATTCTTATTTTTAAGTTTCTATTTAAATTTCAGTTAGTTAACATACAGCGTAATATTAGTTTCAGATTACAACATAGTGACAGTTTTATCTCTGCATGGAGATAAAGAAGACTGGAGACCAGCGGTCTGGAGACTAGAGACTAGAAGTTCAACATCCAGGTGTGGGTAGCGTTGATTTTTTTCTGAGGGCCTTTCTCCTGGGCTTGCAGATGACTGTCTTCTCCTCATGTCTTTGCATAGTCCTCTTCTGTGCATGCCTGAGTCCTAATCTCCTCCCCTTTTAAGGACGCCAGTCCTGTCAAATTAGGGTCAACCTTAATGACCTCATTGAACTATAACAACCTCTTTAAAGACCCTAACTCCAAATGCAGTCACATTTGAAGGCATTGAGGCTTAGGACTTCATATAAGAATTTTGGGAGGACACAGTTTAGCCCACCACACTCACCATATTAGCAGTCTTTTAAAAGCTGATAATACAGATGTAGTTGAGGACGTGGAACAAGAAAAATGTTATTGACTGCTGATGAGAAAAGCGACTTTGCATTAAAACTGAAGATGCAGATATCCTAGTACCAGCTCTTCTATTCCTGGAGATGTACTCGAGAAAATCTGTGTACAGGTGGCTGGGAAGACATGTATACAAATGATCATACTGGCACTGGAAACACTGGAGACAATCCCAATGTTCATCGGCAAGAGAAATGAAGTACGTTTTGCGGTGGCATTCTCTCTGGCAGTAAAATGAATGAGCTAGAGCTGTACATGGATATGTAAACGAGTCTTAAAAAACAATGTAGAATAAAGAACTGCAGAAGAATATTTGTAGCCTTACTATTTTTATAAAGTTAAAAAAACAGAAAAAAAAAACACAATAATTTGTAGGGATATATACAGATGGCATAAAACTAATATTTAGAGAAAGACAATAAGCCTCAAATTCAGGATAATACTTAGCTTTGGGAGAGCAAAGGGACAGAAAGATGATTGAGAAGGATTATAGGGGGTTTTAACTGTTTTGAAAATATCTTATTTCTTAAGCTGGTTGGTGGATAAACAAGTGTGCACTATATTATGTTTCAGGGGGTTTTGGATTCACTAAGTGTCACGTAATTTTTTGAAAAATACCTGAAAAGGAAAAATTGAAAAACATGTGAATGGGGTCTAGATCAGTAAACGAACAGTAAACGAAAAGCAAGTATTCAACAGGGATATCACTCTTGGTCAACCCTGTAGTAGTTAGTGATGGGAAGAGAATGGAATACTTAAAAATTTGGTTACTACTAATAGAGAAAAGACAAATCACTGATCAACTAGAATGAAACAATTGGTTGGGGATCAAGATGGGAAGTTTGTTTTCTAGACAGCCTGTGAGAAAAGTTTAAGAGGTTGCATGTTCATCAATTTAATAAGTCATATCAACTACTTGATTTAATATGAGTACCATAATAAATCACTTTTATAATGTAAATGCACCTACATGGTTGAATTTTTAAAAGACTATTTAACCTAAGGAGATTTCAATAACATTAATGACAGTATACATAACGAATTAAGCAGTTCTTTTAAGATATGTGTCATAGGAATTAATGAATTAACTTCCTTCAGGTAGAAATGAAAAGTTAATTGCTAGTTTCTCATCTGGTTCCTTTTTAGGCACAAATATGAATGATTAAATTCTCAAAAGGGGGAGGAGGAGGATAGTTTTAAGAAGCCATTCTTAACCTCAAATGAACTTAAAGCATCTGTTTGAAAAGGTGAGATACATAAGCACATAGAAAAACATCGAGTTAAGTAGCAGTGCCAGACTGTGCCTGATTTCAGCAAACACCTGACACCCACGTGCCAGTCCTGTGCAGGGCCTGCAGAATAGGGGTAAAACAGTCCCTGTCAGAGACGTTTGGGAGAAACAGGCAAGCAAACGTCTTGAATAGCATGGGAGAAGTGCTCTCCTAGCAGATGGCAGGCCCATCCTGGGGAGGTCAGGGAAAGCTTGTAGGAGAAGGTGAAGGAATGAAGAGGACTTCTGAAGGCAGATGGCACCTGGGCTCATCAGGTAGAACAGTGTGAACAAAGACCTGAGGTAAGCGAATATGCACTTTCAGGGAACAGCAAATACAGGGACTGAAGTCACAGGCATGGTGAGAATAGCTGGAGACAAGACAAGGCTGGAGACCGGAGTTGGGAGAGTCCAGATCATGAAGACTCTTTCACTCCAAGCAGAGCACTTGGGGCTTGATTGTAAAGGCAGTGAGGCAACGCAGAAGGCTGCAAGTCGGGGAGTGACAAGATCAGGTTTGCTTATTAGCTCCGGGGAGGAGTGGGGAGGGCAAGCTAATTGCAGGTGACACTGACCATGGCAGCACAAAGAGATTAAATTGAATTCCTGGGGATCAATCAGAAGGGAGACTACAGAAGAAACTCTGGGAACAGCAGCATTTCAAGGTGGGCAAAAGCAGAGGAAAACGAGAAGGAGATACATGCAAATGTGCTTAAAACTCTGAGTCACTTTGCACCTCATCATGACAATTTGTGTCCAAGATACTTTTGCTAGGAAACAAACTTTCCAGCATATTTTGGGTCACAAGCAATGGAAAACATTTTGGGAAAAGAACATAAGGTATGGAGTCAAGACCAGGGTTTGTATCTTGAAGGAAACACTGAGTCTCAGTGTCCTCACCTATAAAATAAGCATTAGATTGATATGATTGTTATGAAGAGTAAATAAGTATGATATTTGTAAAAATGACTATAGAAGTACTATGCACATTAGTACCTAATGTGTTCATAAAGGAAACTAATCTTAAAAAGGGAGAAAGCCCAATAAGCTGAAGATTCTTAAAAGGTAACCACAGGGGCACCTGGGTGGCTCAGTTGGTTAAGTGACTGCCTTCGGCTCAGGTCATGATCCCGAGACCCAGAACGAGCCCCACATCGGGCTGCCTGCTCAGTGGGAAGCCTGCTTCTCCCTCTCTCACTCCCCCTGCTTGTGTTCCCTCTCTGGCTGTGTTTCTCTCTGTCAAATAAATAAAAATCTTAAAAAAAAAAAAAAAAGGTAACCACAAATTAGTCTAGACAGTTATTGGGAGAGAGAAGCAAACAATAGGAAGAATCTAGACACTCCTCCTCATGGGAAAAAAGAAAAGGAAATTGTTAAAATTAACCTGATTTTCATTTGTTAGCTTGAAAAATATTCAGTTGGGATAATATTAAATATTCTACAATTATTTCAATGTGGACCAAGAATTAGTTTTAAGTTGTCCCATATGTTTTTCATTAACTGACTTTAAAAGCTTTCAAATGTAAACATGGACTTAACATGTTTTTGCAAACTAAGCAATTTTGAAACTTTTACATGGGAAACTTTATCTGGGACATTATTTCTTATAATAATAACCAAAATTCACTGAGCCCTTTTATGTCCTTTGTGCTTCTATGTCCTATCTCTAATCCTCAAAAAATGAAGGTAAGATAAGATTAATACATTAAGATTGGACTCAGAGGGTTTTACTAACTTGACCAAGGTCACACATATGGAAAGTGTCAGAATAAACCCAAGTTTCAGGGACTCCAAAATTCACTGCCATGCTTTCCCTTCATTCTGAAGGAAGATCACAGACATGGGGCCCATGACCAAACTTGGGCAGTTCTACAGAGCCTTCAGGAGGACGTGATGTTTGAACAGAGTCTCAGAAAAATGAATAGGAATCTTGATGGGGGAGGGAGGATGATATGAAAGGAACAGGAAACAGGGAAGCTTTCAGGGAACAGTGACTAAAGGATAGAGGCACTTTATGACTTACAAATATGTTCACAAGCAAGTTCCCACTCTACTTCCAGAAAACAATGTTCTTTCCCATCTAATAGATAAAAACAAGTCATATTGGAGGTGCAATGAATTGTTTGAGGACTCAGAAAAAGTAAATTGCAGCATTAGAGTTCAAAGTCAGCTCTGGTCATGCCAGATCATAAGCTCATGCTCTCGTGTTGTGGCAGCCACAAAGAGAAAAGCTTCAGCACGCGGTTTCCATTATAACTTTGTTTCCGATTTTATATTGTTCCTACCTTTATTTTATTTCTGGGTCAGTTACTTCACCCACTTCTTTTTCTTTCATTTTATCATGTCCCACATATATTTGTAAACTTGCTCAAACTAACTGTCAATGAACCAGGGCATAAATAGATCAAAACTTCTATGTCCACAAAAAAGAAATAGTGTTAATGTTTTATATTCCCACCTAGTTCTGGGCTTTAGGACTCCACATCTTTATCCTATTATGATGTTAATGGATATATAGTCTTGCATATTGTTAACTTCATAGAATGTTCTAACAGAAACATGCTTCCCTGTTGCTACAGTCTTCTTGATGATACTTTTCCATGACTGTATTTTCTTCTGTAAAGGAGACATGGCCATTCGCATACCACTGAACATTCAGACAGGTTCTTCTGATTTTCCAAGGCTAGTGGATTCTGAGGGTCCTGTAGGATTTCTCATTACCCCAAGCCTTACCATTTGCAGCCTCTTTCCTGCCTTCTTATCTTGTCCATCCCATTTTAGGGTTGCGGGTATTGGTACATGTCAATTTGGGACCTTATTCAGGGTTCCTTAGTCAGTTACATGTCTTTTCCATTTTTACCATCAGGCTCTAACTCATAAGTTCCCTGGGTCTTTGTTACATAAATCCCCTTAAATCCTGTTTTGAAAGAAGTTATGGTATGAATAGAGTGAATACACTTCCGGGGAGGATAAGGATTCTGTTTACAAATGATAACAGCACTATTGTGAAAAACCAGTGATTTCTTGCTTATGACAATTGCCTGTGTTAAGCTATTAGGTGCTGGTATAAACAATAAGTGTGTCGTTTCAACCCAAGGCCTTGGAACAAAGGTCTCTCTCTCTCTCTCTCTCTCTCTCTCTCTCTCTCTCTTTATCTAACCACCCAGAGAGGTCATGTATTGAGGAAAAATAGTTCTGAGGGAGGTACTCTAGGGAAGTGGTTATAAGCACACAGCATAATGAGCCAGATGGATCAGGATTTGACTCCCAACCTTGTTTTTCACGGCTGCGAGCCTCTGGACAAGTTGTTTCTCTTCTATGAGCCATAGTTTCTTCAGCCTTACCTTCTTTAGAGGGTTGCTTAGGAATTAAATAAGGCCCAGTATATATAGTGAGCATCCAGTAAACGTTAATATTATCCTTGGGATAGTTTCTTTGAAATAACAATGTCAGAGCTTTGAATACAAGATGATGGTGAACCTTATGTGGTCATAAGGCAGAAAACAATGAAACAACTGGAGTGATCAGAGTTTCCACTGAAACAAAACAAAAAGACATTGTTTTTCACTTTTTCCCAGTGTGATTTCAGAATCAGGAAGAAAATCAGGCCTTTAACTGGGTTACAGCCTGCAGCTATGGGCTTAAACGAATGAATGACTGCAGTGTATTCTTGGGTAAGTAATTTAATTTCCCTGTATCTTACTGTCTCTTCTGTAGAATATCGATTCATGGAAAACCTAGTGGTTTTGGAAAACCCTCTAGATAAGGACTGGGTTTCCAGCCCTGCTTATGTTGATGATGTCCTATGAACATGAAAGTCCTGGCAGAATAATGAGTCAAATCCCATGATCTGTTTTTGGTAGCATTTACCCACTGACAAAATGTTTGTGTGTTCCCATCACAAAGGCCCTTGGAAGAGCCATTTTCATTGAAGGTCTAATTTGAAGTTAGCTTGGTATGGCAGGACAGAATGCTGATGTGCTCTGCTTTAGAGAAGACCATTTGCCCACTAATGTGCAGATTGGCCTGAAGAATCAGAGGGATTGATGCAATCAGAGAACCCAGGGACTCCTCTGCCTGCAAGTTTAGCTTTGGCAGGATGGTTACTGTTCCCTGGTTGCCTGATTCATGCTTGTCCCATCCAAAAAGCATATACTAAAGGAGAACAGCGACGAATTAAGAAAATATTAATTACTAACAAGGGGAAACATTCAGTCTCCTTACTTCTAAAGATTTGGAAATAATGGTGCTTATTCCAAAGCAAGGATAGTGGAAAATGCTTAAGAGTAGACTGAGTGACTTTAAGAATTAACATTCTGGGTGTAAAGTACAATACAAGCCACATACACACAATGTCTGACACACAACAGACTTAGCAAATTATATTGAACTGAGTAAATGAAAAAGAGAAGGAAGGAAGAAATTAGCGCTGGGACTTGGGAACAGTGTGTGATCATAATTTGAAGGACCCTAGATAAGACTCTTAACCTAAGCCTCAGTTTCTCATATGGTAAACAGAAGCAATGTCTACCTCACCTGGTTACTGTGAGAAATTGAATAATGTGATTAGAGGCCTAGGTGGTTAAAAGCACCTGACAGTCATAAGACTTGGATCATAGACCAGGCTCAATTCCACCCAATATAGTTCACTCAAATATTTACTGAGCACTTATTATTTGCCTGGCATTGTATTCCAAGTGCTAAAATTGGATAAAAGATTAATAAGACAGCTAGATTCGTCCTTTGTATAATACAGGGCAACTGGGAGGGAGGCAGATCCAGATTCTGAATCCTAGCACTCTTATTTTATTTTACCTACATTCAAAAGAGGTCCCCAAACACCCTGAATGAGTTGTCCCAGTCTTTGCCCTCAAGAAACTCCTAGTTTATTGGGGGAGACAAATCTGTAAACCCAAAATTCCAAAGCAGCATGCTAAATTCCGCAATGGTAGTATATAACAGATGTGTGGAGGGAATAATGGGGGACTGATGAACTGTAGAGGGGGATTTGGGTAAAGGGTCCTGAAGGGGATGCTTGTCTGGCTGAATTATGGAAAATAAACAGAAATTCCTACAGAGAGAAAAAGCAGAGGACAGACATTTCAGATAGCAGGAAGCATCACATGCAAACCCAAATAAACAGGAAGTTGCTAGTTCCAAGTTCTGCCATTAACTGGCTTTATTTAACTTTTATGGAATTTCCTCAAGTCTCTCCGGCTGTCCAGTTTTCTCATATTAGAAAACGAAGGTGTGGGGGGAAGGAGGGCATGGAAAGGGGCAACATCGATTTTCTGTAAGGGGCTTTCTAACTGGTCCCTCCCTGCTGAAGCAGAGAGAAAAGGGGTAGCTTTGGGAATATCAAGTGCTATTTTTCGCGTGTGAGCCAGAGGTCCCATCCTTTGTGACAACAGATGACAGGCTGTGATTCAGAAATGTTTCCATAATCCCCTCAGTTAATCAGTACTTATGGCCATGACTGACCAGGCTATTAAAGAGGCCACCATCCAGCAGAGGGAGTCCTGTAATAAGTACACGAGTATCATGGAAACCACATTGATCTACACATGGCGGGTGCGTGGAGGGAGTAAAATAGAAGAACCTCGGGCTTGTCCGTCACGTGCAGGTGACAGGCTTTAGCTCCTAGCAAAAAGGAACTTCCTGGTTCCTCATCCTGTTTCACCTTCTCCAAGAGGCAGCCAGCATGTTTTGCCGCCAGTTCTCCCTCGGCAGGGCAAGCAGGCATCCTCTCTTCATCTGCCACCTTTTACAGGCCTGTGTAAGGGCTCCGTGCACGCCGAGTGGATGCAGGTCCCAGGATTGACAAGAGAGTCACGCCCAAGCATCCGCTGCCGGCCCACGGCAGGGCGAGCAGGGCGAGCAAAGTT
The DNA here is from genome assembly GCA_004023965.1 of Spilogale gracilis. Taxonomy (NCBI): domain Eukaryota; kingdom Metazoa; phylum Chordata; class Mammalia; order Carnivora; family Mephitidae; genus Spilogale; species Spilogale gracilis. The sequence goes on along the minus strand of PITA01021007.1, from coordinate 2,814 downwards.
GGCTTGGAAGGCGGGCTGTCCAGGGCCTCCGGGGATTGGCCTCGAGGCTGGCTGGGCGGGACTCGGGCTGCCGGTATAAGGCAGGAGCGCCACTGTCCCAGCCTGAGTGCTGAAGCTGGAGCCCCAGCCGGGACTAGGAGGCAGCCGGCATCTAACTTGGAACTCAAGACCCTAAGTGATTGAAGAAGGAAGGAAAGGTCTGATTTTGATCGCTTATTTAGTACCGATGAATAGAAGGCGAGTAGGTCTGTGGGTGCGAGAGAGCTCGGCTTGGATTAGCCAGGGGTCGTAGGCCCGTTGGTACCCTCGGAGGGTCCCAGGGAGCGGTCCGGCCACGTCCCGAGGGGCCTCAGGCGCCCACGCTCATCAACTTCTCTCTCCTGCAGGAGCACTTCTTGCCACCATTCCTAGCTCCAGCCGGAGGATGCGGCTCCTTGGGAAACTGCGCGCCTCCGCTCCGGAGCCCGCTTTCTCCAACGTGCTCACCCCGTCCCGCATCCCCGAGTTCTGCATCCCTCCGCGGCTGCCCGCGCCCTACGCACCCGAGTCTCCGCCTCCAGCCGCGGCTGTGTCCCGGCGCTGCGCCGCCGAGCCGGACCTGTGGCCCCGGACACCCGACGGTGCTGCCGGGCACACGGACTGGGACCCGCGCTCGCAGGCCGCGCTCTCAATGCAGCACCTGCCGCGCGCGCGCACCGCCTACGGCTTCTGCGCGCTGCTCGAGAGCCCGCACACCCGCCGCAAGGAGTCGCTCTTCCTCGGGGGCCCTGGCGCCGCCCCACTCCTGCCCCCGGGAGCAGCCCCCGCGCCCGGCTCCTCGCTCCCCGCCCGACCCCGCCCCCGCCCGACCCCCGACCCGCTCGTCCCGCCGCCCAGCGCCCGCCGCCTCCTGCGCGCCCCCGAAGGACTGCTGAGACGCGCGCTGCGGGCCCGGAGGACCTGCGGCCTGGCGCGCGCCCGCTCCGTGTCCCACGCAGAAGAAGACGAGGAGCGCGGCGCCGGCTCGCGGCCCCCCGCCCGGGTCCCCTCCGCGTCCCCTCCGCCGTCTGGCCCTGACCGGCAGCCGGAGCGCCTGGAGGCAGAGGGCACCGTGGCCCTGGGCCGCGCTGGGGGCGCCGTGCGCCTGGCGGCCGAGTACAGCCGGGCCAGCGGGCGGCTCCGCGTGCGGCTGCTCAGCGCCGAGGGCCTGGCGGCAGGAACCCCCGAACCCCGCGCCGTCGGCTGCCGCGTCAGCTTCGTCCTGCGGCCGCCGGGAAAGACGTGCCCCCAGCACAGCACCGTGCTGCGACCGAGCCGCAAGGCCGCCTTCGACCAGGACGTGTGCCTGGATGGGCTGTCGGAGGACCAGGTGCGCTGCCTGGCCGTGCGCGTCAAGGCGGAGAAGCGGGGCCGCGGCCGGGAGCGGGGCCGCCGGCCCGGCCGGGGCGAGCTGCTGCTGGGCTCCCTGCTGCTCCCCTGAAGGCGCCCTGGCCTCGGGCGGTCCCCTAGGGGAGCGCTCCGCCGGCTGGGACCTGGGACGCGGACGGCCACTTCGGACAAAATAAATGCTATTTATTCATTTTTCTATTTATGATCTTGTTTTATTGACAGTTTAGTTTTTAGGTGTCTGTTTTTGCCATCGTTGGTAGTGAAGGAAAAGATGTTCTGTATTCACAACATCGAATCCTTTTTTCCACGTACCATTTTTACATTCAAAGGCAAATACACCATTCTTGCATTAAAGGCAAAAAGGTTTGGCTTGTGGCTGGAAGGCAGAAAAAGGAACTACACCCAATCTGCCTTGATTATCCTCCCTGCTTCATGTCAATGCTAAACGTTTGTTATTTTTTAAGTTATTCCTTTAGAATCCTGCCCAATGCTAGGATTCACACATACAGCTTTACATATTTGGTGTGGCATATGTTCATATCCTTATTGATGCCCACACATCAGAACCGGACATTGTGCAATAGGCATATCTTGGTGGGATAAGAATTTCTTTCTCATTAAGAAAACAGGATTCTTTTGAGAGTGAAGTCTTTTAAAAAAATGCTAAGGAAAAGTAAAACAAAAATTGTTACCAATTTTAAGAGTTTATTTGAGCAAAGCTGTATTCCAACTGGGCAGCACTAAATTGGAAGTGGTCAGGAGCTAGAGGGATGACTTACTGGGAGAAGGTGCAGAAACAAAGGAGATTATTTGATTGGTTATGGTGTACAGTCTAGTTGGCTGTTTGTGATTGCTTGTCCTTTGGTTTCAATTTTATAGCCTTGAGGCATTTACAGGCTTAGCTTTTCGTTTGCTTATGTAGGCCACCATGACATGAAAGTCATCGCAGTCTTATGGCTTCCTTGTTTAATAAGAAAGAAAAGAAAGGAAGGAAGAGAAAGAGAAAAAAGAAAAAAAGAAAGAAAGGGGAAATAGATGTTATTTATTTTTTTATTTTGAAAATGTGATTTAACCTTTTGTGATATAGCAATTTAAAAATTCTGGTTCAAAGTTTATTTTTTTATTTTAATGGCTGTGATACATAAAGAAACTATCTCAAAACAATATTTAGATCCAGATGAAGAAATGAACAAATGGCTATAGCCACAAAATCACAAAATGTATTTTTAAATCCTATCTATCAATTTGTGAAGGTTTTTGTTTAAATTCTACCAATAAATTTCCATACGTTCTGATTATTAATTGTAGAGGAACAGCTCTGCTGTGATACCCTAGCCACTTTGCCCAGACCCTGCAAGCAAAGACTTGAACCACAGCTAATCTGAGCCCTAGCAGAACAGCTCAGGGCCCTCCGGGAACCCTGGAGGATGGGAGGTTGATGAGGGG